>CM045769.1:137020883-137326879 GCA_025200525.1 Camellia lanceoleosa | reverse complement strand
GTTTGTTAATGGTATACACAGTACTGGGTACCATCATGCTTAGCTGAAAGGGGATTCAAGTGGGGCAAGGCTCAAGAGGTTTGAGATGGCCTTTCTCAACAAGGATTTGAAGAGCTTTGGACAAAGGCATATAAAGGGCATGGAAGACCCTGCAACCCCGAGGTTGGTACTTCGAGGTTTGTGGATTTTTACTGAGCACACTAGCAAAAGGGTCGGCAGGCACTGGCTTGGTCTACTGATTTCTCCCAGATGCAAAATTAGGGTTGGAAGAAGTAGTTCTGGTACAACGGCCCGTCTCCTGATTTTCCCCTTGGTTCAAACTGCCCTCGTTTTGAGTGATGAAAGTGTCATCCATACAGAATAACTGCAAGCACTTGCTTATTCATCTCACCCCGGCTTTTAAAGCCTCAACAACTTATAGAAGTTGTTCATATGATCAATGTATGCCCCTACCTTGTTCTTACCACTCGCCTACTTGGTCGAAGGTTTGGGTTGCTACATCGCATAAGCCCTATTGTTGTCGACATGTTATTATTTAACTTGGGATGACTTCAGTTGGCTAAGTTCAATTATAATCCGCCTCAATAGTAGGGGGTTCATCTCGACATGAAGTTCCTGCATGTGATATGATCGATGGCTTGCCGACATTCCATAGGCTAGATCACCTACGCACTTCGAAGATCACGATCATTCCCATCACTCAAAAGTGGTGGGCTCACCGTTTGGAATAATTGGGGTTCCCAGATTGATGTGGTAGGTGACTGGGCAAGCATTGCATTTCAACATCGGTCTCACCTTGCATGGCTATTCCTTGGTTTAATGTCAGTCATTATGACCACAATTTCTTCTAAATTTTATGGCCGTCGTAATCGCCGAATCGAACAAAGGGATGTGATCGTGATCGACGGATCAAATGAATCGTGAGCCTTGATCGACTTTTCTCGCTTACCTCAATAAGGAGAACATCGTTGCTTTAATCAATCTTCAACCCCTCTTGAAAGAGAAAAAAGCAAAGATCTCAACCCAATTTCATCGTAATAGATATAAGCATAATCAATAAATGCTTTTACCATTGATCATCGTTCTCAAATTATTGACCCAAACGAATCGACACTCCACAAATATAACAAATTCTCAAAATACCGATGCCCGCAGCCCAATACCTAGACTTGCAAATCGGACACGCATAACAACTCGTAGAGGTACACTCACAAAGACATAACAAAGACAAGTGAGAGCCAAAACACCCCTATGTTGGGGTAGGGTTTCCTCGTCTCTATTTTGTCGGAGCTAGGGTTTCACTATACACACAAAGAGCTTTCAAACAACCTACAACGGGTAAGCAACTCCCTAGTTTGAATAGTCACTATGGATTTCGAACACGACTAGGTTGAATGGTCAAAAAGGGTGCTTTATCAAAACCGAGGTTTGTGTTCCATCGTGGCAGAGCGTGAACTAGCCACTTTTATGGCACGCTTTCAAAGCGAAGCCTCCGCAAACCATTCAAGAATAGCATATGGCAAACACGCATCTCAGGTACACCAATACAAATGATGTGTAAAGAAACATGCAAGTGTAGTCAAAACAAGATGTCATGAGTTCGAGTCAAGTTCTCTAATTCCCCAGCAGAGTCGCCAAAAATCGTGAGACGCATCTAGAATCAAAGCTTGCCGCTATAGTTCAAACTCAAATGTCACTAGTCTAAATCTAATCTCACAATGCGATGGCGAGACCGATAAATCACCAAAGAGTCCAAATCCGGCAAATCATTTTGGAAAACTTATTTTTGTAAAGAAGTGCCAAACATGGACTGCTTTGCCAGATACAGAGTCGCTACCTAAATATTTTATTTTGGGGGAATTTAGGAAACCCTGACTCGTGCCTAAGGCCACGTGGTCCGTTATCACCAAAGTTGCCTCGGCTCAGAACTTGGGTACAATTGGTGAAGGTCATTTAATGAGCACCGCCTCGATCAAAGATCAACCTGGTATCAAGCATGATATCTTGTTTTTGAAAAACACATGTGTTCTTATTCACGTTAATTAGCTAGAATTACTATGTGATGACAAGACAAAACAAGTATAGGCTAGATCGCCTAATTTGGAACAAAGCATTGCATATCCGTGTGTTTGGAAAATGGTTTAAAGTTTGCATACTGTAAGTAGGCTAAAATGCGATTTCAATGAATTGTCCCAATTCAAATAATCCAACCTTCACCCACAGCCATTTAGACTTAATCAAGTAAGCAAATAGCCTCATGGTAAGCACGCCATGGCAACATTAACACACATGCAAAGATGCTAAAGCATAAACACTCACAAGCAGTACTCGAGCCAAAAACAAGGAACTAGTTAGAAATCATGCATGATCCTAGTTCATGTTAGAATGGCTAATGCAACGCATGCTAAAATGTATTTAAGATAGGCTCTGCTATCCTAAGAATGTCATGTGAAATGCAACTTGGTACATGTATTCAAATTGGAATTGAAATACAATGCAAGCTTAGTATGATGCGCCGAGCTGGTGCATGCAATACAAATGAATGGATGTAAACATGCAAGCATAAGGTATGCTAAATGAAATATGCCGAAAACTAACCATCATAAGTGGTTAAGTAAAAAAGGAGAAAGAAATGGGGATTGAAAGACATGCATCACACACACGACACTTATTATAACAATTAGCTCTCTCGAGGAGAGACTTAATAAAGAGATAACTAGCTAATCTAAGCTAATTAAACTAATTATTACATAACAAATTAATTAACTAATCCTAGTTAACTAATTATTACAAAATGAATTGAAAAGTTAACTCATTAACTAATTAAAGGTACAAACCAAAGAAAAAGCTAGCTATCTAAGCATGGCAGCTAAGGAAAGCAATAAATAAGGAGCCTCAGAGGTAGAGGACTGCATGCATATCCGGTCGCCTCATTCAAAAATCCAATGCGATGCCCCGATTTGTCTCTATTTTCATCCATTCTCAGAAACTTGCACCAAGCTCCAAAAAGCTGAAAATCCACCTTGGGAATCCAGTGGGAGGGGGGCCGACCACCTTTGGTCTCCAGCGCCCTGCCGACCACTTTTGATTGCTGAAAACCAAGAAAAGTGGTCGCCACCATTTTTTTTCGGGTCGGTCAGTCACCGCTTGTTGCCGAATCGCAATTTGTTGCAACAGAGAGCAAGAAAGGGCATGGCAATGTATTTGCAAAATATGTGTGCACAACCACCCTCGCTATCATGTCATGAGCTCAAAGGAGTGTAGGTTCTCGACCCTCGGGCCACCAATCGCGCATTTTCATGCATAATGGCCGAGAGGCGAAGTTGCACAATTCAATATGAAAATGAATACACAAGTAAACACATAAAGCCTGAAACTCTATCATGGATGATCAAGAGCATCGGCGATCGGGAATTAAGGCACGTTTCATCATTGTAAGTATGAACGCCCTGCTTTCCGTGTTTGGACTAACACCTATTCCAAACACAATGCAAGCAAGCACTAAAGATACACAATGCAAATGAACTACATGGCATACTCAATGCAATGTGACATAATTAACTTAACAAAGCTTAATGGCATGCGAACAATGCTAATGCATGCATGCACAATGCAATTCTACAAGGACAAATTAGCAATGTTAGGGACATGCACACAATGCAAATATCGCTTAGCATGCACAATGCAATGATGAAAACTAAGCATGGACAATGCAAAGTATAAGGCATACATAATGCGATGAACAATATGGCATACTCAATGCAATATACATGGCATGTTCAATGGACTTAAACTAACAGGGGTAGACCTCAGTCATGCCCAAATCAAGGCCATGATAACACGAGGCACCAAAAGCAAATACAAACATGCATGCCAATTGGCTCACCAATTAAGGCACTAAGGTGCAACTATCAAGAACACTTAAAAAGCTAAAAGCATGAAAGTGTAACAACACTAAGTGCACTAAAATGAAATAAGAAATGATGCCAAATCATTCAAACAACATGAGTAAAGCATGCTAGGTCCTAAGGTATGAAGGCTAATGAAGAGGACTATAAAGGAGGCATGCAATACAAGGCACAAATGCATAAACTAAGCATGGACAGAGCTTAAATAGGTCAAAACAAGGACCTAAACATACTAAGATAAGGGCCCAAAGGCCTAGGCATGCAAACATGCAAGCTAAGGCCATAACAAGGCCATAATGCACAACACTTAAAGACATTCAAAGCATGAATGAAGTGGGAACATAAGCATGCTATAAGCTCTGAAATGTCATGTTAGATGATGCCAAATCATGTACATAACACAAATGAAGATGCAATGGTGCTCAAAGCTTGAAGCAAGCAAGAGCACTTGTACTATAAGTATACAAAACATGATGCATGTGATTAAGTTAACCCAAAACAATCCTAGAACATGTTAAAATGAGTCTAAAATATGCATGGAAAAAGCCAAAACATGCTAGCATGAAGGGTATAAGGCATGATTCATACAAGGCAAATAAGGTGGATTACACTACACCTATTAAGACCAAGCATGGGATAACTTAACCAATAAAAATCGAGTCATATCATGGCGTAATAACCCCAAAAATACATTGAAATGGTGGCTCATAGCAAGGGCATGAAGGCATATGCAATGGTTCATGTTAAGACCTAAAGGGGGAAACCCTCCAACACATTGAATAAGTGATAAATATGACTACATGGACATGAAACATGTACTGAAATCACATTATGAATGATGCCAAATCATTGAAATAGGCCAAGTAGAGCATGCTAGTGGACTTTGTGTACAAAGCTAACAAGCTAGATTGAACTATATCTATACAAAGCAAGTCATGCATGGCCAAAACAACCAAAATTAGAGCTAAAGCGTGTTAAAACATGGACAAAAGCTTCATGAAGTTAAGCCAAAATCATGCTAGAATGACATGTCACAACATGATGCATGTTAGGTTATTTCATGGAAATGCACTACAAGTGCAAGGAGCATGCAAAGGCTAACCAAACCAAACCTAAATGTAGTATGACATGATAAAACAAGCCCAAGGACATGCTAAAATAGACACAAACCTAGCTAGAATGACATGTTACTTCATGAAGCATACAAAGCTAGTGTGTGTGATTTACACTACAAGTGTATAAGGCATGCATGGAGTGACCAAGACAAGTAAAACAAAGGTATGCCTCAGCAAAATAACCACAAATACAAGCTAATACATGGTCAACATACACTTAACAAAGGTGCTCAAACATGAGGCATATTAAGGCATGTATAGAAGATGCAAGAAGAGGGATCGCCCTCCCCTTTTTAGGACCTTAAAATACCATCCCCACCACTGAAATCCCTTTGGATTTCAGTGGTGAGAAGGCCAAAACAAGGTGGTCCCGAAGCTCACAAAAAAGGCTCAAAAAGAAGGCCAAACAAGGCTTAAGAGGGGGTAAACAACCTCAAACACAAAAGTGATCTTAAAAAAACTTTTCAAGCATGCAAAAATAGAAATTTTATCAATTATGAGCTAAGCTTAAAACAGCATGCAAGAGGATAAAAGCTTAAGCAAGAAAGGGGGATTTAAAGGTCAAAAGCTCACCCTTGAAGACCTTCTTTATAACTGCAACTCCAGCAAGTTTTTCAAGCTCAAGGCAACCCAAGCACACCAAAATCATCCCCTAAGCACCTCAAGAGCAAAAGGATGGTGTTTAGTGTATATTTGTGTGTTAAAGTAAGACAAATCTACACTTTAAGGTACAAAAATGAAGCAAACAAGGCAATATAGATACAACACTATATCTATCCTCTTCCTCGATTTTCGAATCGAGAAAGGAGGAGGAGCCTCCCTCTTATAGAGAAGGAAAGGCAAAGCTTCTAGGAGAAGCTAAGCACCAAGGCAATCCCTCCATACACGATGGGTCTAATGTCCTCCAAATTACTGGAGGAAAATATCTCCAAAATAAAGTTAGCACCGACCACTTGAAGTGGTCGCTGCTAAGTTTATGGTCGGCCGACCACTTTAGGTGGTCAACCAAAGCAAAACTGCCGCCTATAGGTGCGAGAGGTCAACACACTAAATGAAAAGTGGTGGTGTCGTGGCCGACCAGAAAAGATGGTCCAAAGACCAAGAAAGCCAGTTGCCTGACAAGAAAATCGGCTGGAAAAAAGAAAAGTGGTCTCCAAGGAGAAATACTGGTCTCCCACCCTTGTACCACCTTCCAAACAAGTAAAACAAGGTTTGTACCAAAAACAAACCAAAGCAGATGCAAGACGAGAAATCGGGAGGCGAAACACGCGGCCAAAAGCCCCGAAAACTAGCTGACGAGCATCAAAAGTGGTATGCAACCACAAAAGTGGTCTCCCGGACCACAATGTTCCTCTAGGCAGAGGCAACAAGGTGTGGTTCAAAAACCACGCCAAACGGAGAATGTTAAGCGGTCTCGAGACAAGGCACGTGGCCAAAGGCTCCAAAAATCGGAAACTAGTCTCCAAATGGGAAAAATGGCTTACGACCACAGAGAGATGGTCTACAAGACCTCTCCCTCCCTCTGGGAAGGGAAAACAAGACTTGGTCCGCAAACCGAGCCAAAACACAAAGGAGTTTGAGTCGAGATAAGGCTTCACCAAAACTTGAAACCTCAAAATGAGCACAACATGCACCATCACCAAGCGCCAATCGATGACGCCTAAGTCTTAAGGTCGGTCAAAAATGGGTGTCTACAATTACTCAATAAATTTCTAGTAAATTTAGTCAATTCTCAAGAATTTCTCATTAAATTTCTAGTAAATTCTCAATAAATTACTCATTAAATTCGAGTAAATACCAAGAAATTCTCAAGAAGTACTCAAGAATCCTCAAGAAAGTACTCTAAATTACTCAAGAAATTCTCGGAATTACGAGTAAATTCTCAAGAAATTACTTAGTAAATTCTAAGTAAATTGCTCGTTGAATTCTCAATAAATTGCTCAAGAAATTACCAAGAAATTTCATAAAATTTCAAGAAATTACTAGTAAATTACCTGAATTTCAAGAAATTATTAGTAAATTTTCAAGAAATTACTAAGTCAATTCAAAGAAATTCTCAAGAAATTACCAATAAATTCTCAATAAATTACTCAAGAAATTACCACTAAATCAGAGAAAATCACTTTAGTGAATTCAAGAACTCCTAGTAAATTACTCAAAAATATGCAAAATTCTCAATAAATTCCTAGTAACTTCCTTAGTAAACTCTTCAGAGATTACTTAATAAAATCCACAAAGAAATTACTTAGAAAATTATTCGTAAAATTCTCAATAAATTACTTAGCAAATTCTCAATAAATTGTTATTAAATTTCTCAATAAATTCTCAAGAAATTCATTGTAAATTAATTTGTAAATTCTCAATAAATTTTAGTAAATTACCAAGAATTCTAAAATTATTTAGTGAATTCACAAGAAATTCTTAGTAAATTACTCAGAAAATTATCAAGAATGCTCTATAAATTCTCAAGAAATTATCAGTAAATTATTCAGTAAAATTCTCAATAAAATGCTTAGTAAATTACTCAGGAAATTCTCCAAAAATTCTCAGTAAATTTCTAGTAAATTTAGTAAATTCTCAAAAAATTACTCAGTAAGTTATCAGTAAATTCTAAGTAAATTACCAGTAAATTTTTAGTAAATTACTTAGTAAATTCTTAGAAAATTACTTAATAAATTCTAAGTAAATTCCCAGTAAAATTTTCAGGAAATTCTCAGTAAATTGTCAATAAATTCTCAGCAAATTCCTCAGTAATTCTCATTAAATTACTCAATAAATTCCTCATTAACTTACTTAGTAAGTTCTCAGTAAGTTACTCTGTATATTCTCAGTAAATTATCAAAAATTATCAAGAATTCTCAAGAAATTCCCAATAAATTACTCGCTTAACTCGCCAAGGCAACAATTTGATATAGCAAGGAAGAAAAAGGAAAATAAAATCAAGCATTAACCTAGTGGCTCAAGGAGTTCGTATCTCGATTGACGAGAGTTTGGTTTGAAAGGAAATGAGCATTTAAATATGCAAATACCTCAAGCAAGATTGATTCGAGTATCCATACATACACATACGACATACCTTTTAGTATATACAACTTTGGAATTGTATGCGCTTTTGATGGAACAAAATGAAATATGAATGATCGAGATTTGCATGCGAGTGTATAAAAGACAAATGAAACTTTTCATGAATCATGGTAATTTGGCTAATGATACTTGAGTTCGTTCTCAAGTTCAATTAATTCTTGATCCCTACACAAATTTTTTTATTCAAAGTTAATGTTAGACACAACCAAACAATAGGAAGTTAAAATTAAAAATTAACATAAACCTCAAATACCCCAAAAAAAACTAAATGGGTATTTATGTGCTGTCACGACCCAAACCTACCCCTATGGGTTTAGCATCAGAATCGCCAAGAATCTGAGATTACCGAAGGCCCGCTAATAAAGAAAACAAGAATACGTAGTATAGAAATGGCGGAAGCCAAAACAGTAATTAAAAGATGTCCAATGAGCTGTGACAGTCTGTATGCAAAAAGACTTTTCATAACATATACACAATCGATACAAAAACAGTATGTACATACAACATATATAGGCATTCGGGTTAGGGACCAAATCCCTAACATAACAGTACAGTACGAGTCTATACAGTATTTACAAACAGAGACAAAAAGGGAAAATCTAAAACACCCCAAATAGCCTTGGCTCGGTCAGGCTTGGAACCTCTCTATGAGACACAGTGGTTGGCTTGACAAAAAAAGAGTTAACCCGACACCCCTAGCTCCGATCCGATACCTGGACACCTATATATATATATATATATATAAATAGTGAGCTAAAGCCTAGTGAATAACATATGCGTAAAGAGGTTAAGAATGAATGTCCTTTCAGTATTTAAATCAGTCATTTAAAACAATATATCACTATTCAGGGTAGGCTCATATTTCATGCCCAACCAATCATTTATAAACCATAACAGTCATATGTGGTACATCCAATAGCAAAACAGTACAATAGGTCTTAACAGACCGAACAGTCAGTTGATGGCCATCATATCAGTAAATAGTAGTAGTTCCAACATGGGAACCGACAGAGATCTCTGTGACAGTAGCAGTACAGTACAGTAACAGTAAGTTGCCATGGATGCCACGAATACAGTTCACAAATAGGACATCATTCATTTAGTAACAATATCGTTTCATAAGCAGTATAGTCATTATTCAGAAAATAATTTCAATTGAACATATCTTTACAACATTGTTACTCACAGAGTACTGGGCTACAGATAGGCTAGAGCGTCCTCGGATGCCAACCCTACACAGTTACAGAATGAACACACACTAAGCTACACAGTTGGGAAACAATAACTTAATCCCTAATTTGCCTCAGTGTGGTTCTACATCCATATCCTCATTAAGATGCCTTAAACTAGGCCTAAGAATGTCTAGGATGAAATGAGGATGCACAGATGTACTTTAAAATACTTTTCAGAATTTTTCAGGAAACAGGGGTCCCGCTCGAGCGTGTATACCTCCACTCAAGCAGATATGCAGACAAAAGGTCTCCACTCGAGTGTGGATTAATCCGCTCGAGCGGACTGCAAACTACAGTAAAAGTACTGGATGCATGAAATTTACGCTCGATGGGCGCTCGATACCCGCTCGAGGGGGATGCAAGCTACTGATAAAAATCGGATACACGAATTTCCCGCTGGAGCGTAACCTTACCCGCTCGAGCGGACTGCATGAATTCGGTATGTATGCTCGAGCATGGAATCACCCGCTCGAGCGTGAGTCCAAAATCTGGAAATTCCAGATTTGAACCTCAAGCTCAAAACTCAATTCTAAAGCATCAAATTCGATCCTTTTGAGCTAATTTTCTGGAAAACACTTCAAAACCCATAATATTACATGTTTCAAAGATCAATTTGAGAAATCAAAGCCCAAAAGGTAGTTCAATTAAAAACCATTTTGAGGGAAACTTCAAGAACATAGTGAATGTGTAATATGCATGAATTTAAACAACTTCAAAGCTTCAAATACATGATTAAGTGAGTCAATTTCCTCAAGAACAAGATGAATTCATGAACTAAACTCAAGATGTGAACATGCATGTGAAGATTCCCATGAAATCAACTCAAAATTCAACAATGTAAACATGCATGCATGAATCAAGCTCTCAATTCAACATGTTAAGCCATATTTTGGCTCTAGACGTCAAAATTAACATGGACCATGCAACATAAGACCAAAATTCATAAATAAGAAGGTAATTATCCTACCTTAGGTCTTGGAGTACAAGTGTAGAGGCTCAATTATGCAAATAAACCTTCAATTCTCTTAATTTCCAAGCAAACCTTCAAGTTGAACTCAATTTCTCTCACTCTCACTCTAGTCGGTTTTGGTCTCTCTCACAAATAAACAAGAATGATGTATAGCATAGATAAGCCAAGACTAAACAATTGTCTAGCAAAACCCACTAATGGCAAAATGGCAATTAAGTCCAACTCTTGCAATTTATCATTATTTAATCTAATTTAATCATACCATAACATCACATAATTTCCAATTAGCACATATCACCAATCAATTTCGGATTCAGCCGCCGATAAGGCCTTTAATTTGTAATTTAAACATAAGACATGAACAGGTAATTTAACAGTCCAACAGATAGATATGCATTTCAACTAATACACTCAATCAATTAACTCAGAATTTCAGTCAATCATTCAGTTAACATGCTTAATCATAGATTAGCACTAATCGGTGGTCTTATCAGTAAACAGTAGTAAGGGTTGTCACATGTGCTACCATTGAAGAAGCCTTAGAAGATCATCATCAACACAAAAAGCACAAAAACAGAAATTTCACAAAATCTGCTGGGTCCTTTCATAAAACCCTAAATCGATTGAATTAATGTTTTAACAAATCCCAAAAAAAAAAAAAAAAAACTTTTCACTTTTATTTTCTTTTTTTCCCTATATTTTCTTGGATTTCTAAACAGGTTATACAAAATCATACCTAGCATAAATGATTTGAACACTGGTTTTTATATTAGGTTGGGACCAATTGTAGGCGATTGAACCTGCAAAGCCACTTACCCAATAAACATCCTTCAAAAACAATTTGAAACCAAAACAATCAAATCAAAATCAAAAGTGCGAAGCTTGTGATCGACGACCCATTCATTGATAGAATCAAAGGTGTTTTGGGGTTTGAATTACAACAAGGGAAACACAAAAACAGACAAAGCCACAAAAGCAAAAACAGAGAAAGAAGAGATGAGCCAAAAATAGAGTAAAAAACACTGAAACAATTCTCAATCTTACCTCGCGAGTGCGAGTTCGAAGGGAGCCGAGTTTGAGAGCAATGTTGGTAGCGAAGAGGGAGGGTTTAGGACAGTTGCGAAGTTGGATCAATGACGATAGTGATGATGAGCAACGACAGTGATAGTGAGCGATGGCATCTACTCTTTCTCTACTGGTCGAGAGAGGGAGAGAGAGGATTATATAGTTTTTTTGCTATCGAAGGAGTATCGGATGATCATAGGTGATCGGCGATGGTTGTGGGCACCGATGGCGGATTGGTAGTGGTGGTTGGTGAAGGATAAAGAAGGGGAAATGTAAGAACATGATTATATCGTCTTGTCTCAAGACTGTATCTACTAATGCTAGCACCGTCATTCACTTTGCCGATGATCGCAGAGATCAGGTTCTTTTGATTTTGAAGAGAGAACGTGAGAGAAACTATAGAGAGGGAGTTGAAGAGACGTGTTTGGGCAGACGTAGGAGAGATAAAGAGAGCAGAGAGTGTTTGGGTGGGAAAAAAGTTGATCTCAACCATTAGATATTGATTAGGATTCATTTCAGCCATTCAAATGATACATTTTGATACATTTTCGAAAACAAGAGTCAGCTGCTTGGTATGGTCTGGGGGATGCTCTTACACTGCAAATCCCTCTGGCGATTCGAATAGAGTGGGGGCTGAATCAAAGCCCTCCTCGAAGAAGTAGAGAACGAGCGAATGCACCTCATGACCTTCGTCGAAATCGCCAATCTGCTATGGTACGAGCGAGCCTTAGTCTTCGCAGTCCAAAAAGTCTTCTTCAACGCCTATTTCATGGCTTACTTGGCCTCTCCCAAACTCGTTCACTGCATTGTAGGGTACCTTCAAGAGGAGGCTTTGAATTCTTACACTGAGTTTTGGAATGATTTAGAGAAAGCAATGTGGAAAACGTGCATGCACCAGCTATTGCTATTGATTATTGGCAATTGCCGCCGGAATCGACTCTCCGAGATGTTATCACAATCATTAGAGAAGACGAGGTGCACCACCGGGATCTTAACCATTCTACATCGGTAAGTTTTTTGACGTCGCTGTAAATTATCAAATCATTTTCTATATTTATACCCATCTTTTTTCTTAAAAAAAATTAAAAAACTAATTACTAAAGGAAAAATTAGTTAAACATTCCTCTCTAATTTTGGATAGTAAGAGAAGTCCAATATATATTTTTATTAGTTACGATCCCTCAATGAAATTTCTCTTTGAAATCAAAGACATTTCTCTGTGTCAAGGCAAAATTTATCTGTGTCGAATTTTCACTGTGAAATTGTTGAGGGATCTCAACTACTACGAAAATATTGTATATCTTTTATCTTATAAATTCTTAATATCGGAGAGCTTAAAAAAAATTCTCCATTTCTAGATAGTCCTGAATAGATGCTAAATAGATGAAATTAATAATTAAAAAATAAAATTAAGAAAATGTATAATTTACAGAATAAAAGTGAAATTAACCCTGTTTCTTTATAACAATTTTAGGATTCAGTGGACAAGATAAAAACATTTTATTGGCAACAAATGGCATGGTGTATTCGGTGCTTTAATTTTTTGTTCTTTTGTACTATGGGATTATTTGGAGTGTCTTAAATAAGTGTATTTTTTATCTTTTTAGACTAAAAAATTGAGAAAAAAAATATGGATGTTTAGGTTAACTTTTTGACTTTTTATGAAAAAATGTGTATTAAAAAATTATATAAATTAGTGTGTAAAAAAAAATTAGAATTGGAAATTGTGCAGCTATAATTGTTGATTTTTGGTGAATAGTGTTAACTTTTTAACTTTTTGGATAACTTTTTGACTTTTTAACTTTTTACAGACTTGTCAAACTTGGCCTAAATATAGTCTTAATTGCATTATCAAATTTCAAAATTCTTATATTTTAAGATTTATTGTAAAGAATAAAGGTTGGGACCCCCTTTGGAGGTCACCCCCTTTACCCCCCTTTGCCACGTGGCAAGAGGTGATTGGAGGAGCAGGAAAAAAAAGAAAAAGAAAAAGAAAAGGTGACCAATGAGAGAGAGGGGGGTCCAAAGGGAGTCCTAAAAAGGGGGGATGAATCATTGTTGTTATTGTAAAATAATATGATTGTGAGTACATTAAGTAGAAAATGAAATGACATAAAGGATTTGACTACTGACAAATTGGTGCATATAATCAATTAAAAATGTTTCAAAATTTTTACAAATACATAACTATCTATTTTTTTTGTGATTAATTTTCTGTCGGTTGAATTATTGAAATTATTCAACAAATGCATTCATGTTACCTACACAATATTTTGATCATACTTTTCATATGCATATCTATATCTTTTCAATGGGTAAATGTCTGATACAAATTCATAATGATTTATATATTATATTTAAATTGCAATTTGCAGGACATTCAATGCCAAGGACATGAGCTGAGGGAGTATCCTGCCCCAGTTGGATAACACTAAAAAATCAATCATAGTAGCTTCAAGAGTCTTGTATTGTAGGTGTGCATGTATTAATCAACTATCACATATTTCTATTCAATTTAATTTTATAGTATATTTGTATTATTTCTTTTTTTTAAATTGTATGTAAAAATGTTAAATGTACTGCAAAAGAAATCTCCCCAAAAATAAATGAAGATGATGTTTGGAAAGCTAGACGAAATTATGATTGTTCATGACCATCTTCATCTCTCTCTTAATGATATTTTAGATGGGTTGTTGTTAATTGTTAATTATCAAAATGCTGCAAGAATAATGTGTAATTTTACAATTTCTTAATCTCAAGAATTTTTATACTAATGGAGCGGGATCGCTTTTGGATGTATAGAAAAACAAATGGAGATATCTACCTGCACATAATTTATGCACAGAAAAGAAAGTATTGAAAAAAATATACATTTTTTCTCAAAATTTGATAGCGTGATTTTATTCCCTCTTCCTTCCCTTAGCACCTCCAACCATCATCCACCATCGACCGATACTGCCATTCATCACCTTTGGACATCGGCAAGTTAATGGCAACTTATTTGTGCATGTTTTTATTTTTATTTTTATTTGTTTTAGTATTCAGTTGAACACCCTTAATTTTGGCTTTTAAATATAGCTAATAATACCTTATTTCTGTTGTACCCAGTATACATAGCTAAATTTCGGCCCAATTTTGAATATTCAGCCCATCAAATTTGCATACCCAGCCAGCCCACTGCTCAGCCCATTTGCCCACATGGCCCACAACCAGCACAAAAAAAAAAAAAAAACAAAAACAAAAAAAAAAAAAAAAAACCAAACAAACAAACAAAAATACAAAGGATCTGTTTGGTAACGTTTACGTTTTCAGTTTATATTTACAAAAATTTTATAAACTGGTTTTTATTTATTTTTAGAAAAACATAAACTACAAACGTGTTTGGTAATTGACAAAATGTTTAAAAAATTTTAAAATATAAAAAGAGAGAAATGACAAGTGGTGTGGCGGGTGGTGGTGGTGGTGGTGGCGGTGAGTGGGTGGAGTGGCGGTAATAGGTGGTGGTGGCGGTGGTGGCGGATGGTGGGTGGTGATGGCGAGTGAATGGTGGGTGGTGGTGGGTGGGTGGTGGTGGCGAGTAGGTGGCGGTGGTGGTGGTTGTGGGTGGCGGTGGCAAGTGGGTGGCGGATAAGCGGGATAGGTAGTGGTGGGGTAGTAATGGTGGGTGGGTGGGTGGCGGTGGGTGGTGGGTGGTAGTGAATGGGTGGTGGTGGCGTGGTGGGTGGTGCGATGCGGTGGCGTGTAGTGGGTGGTGGCGGGTGGTAATGGTGGGTGGATGGGTGTGATGGCGGGTGGGTGGTGGCGGGTGGTGGTGGTAGTGGTGGGTGAGTGGGTAGTGATGGCGTGTGGTAAGTGGTGGTGGCAGTGGTGGTGGTGGCGGTGGTGGTGGTGGCGTGGTGGTGGATGGTGGTGGCGGTGGGTGGTGAGTGGTGGTGGCGGTGGTGGTAGGGGTGGTGGTGGTGGTCTGCGGAAGAAAATGGTAACGGGTGGTGGCTAGTGTTGAGTGGTAAAAAAAAAATTCGAAACTCAAAACAGAAATACATTTTTTTAGTTTATATTTTTTGGTCAAATTTATAAACTGAGATTACTGATTTATAAATCAAAAATTTTATTAAATAAATTTTTATTTAAATTTTTTAAACTTTTATAAATATAAACAAAAAATTAAAAACGTAAAACGTTATCAAAACAAACAAACAAAGAATCAATTTGAAAAGTGCAAATAAGAATCAATGGTCCCATGTGTCAGAAGGCAAGAATCCAAAAGGATATTTGGGACAATTCCCGAGTAAAGAATTGAAGCTCCTCTATTATGAAGTCAATGTTATCTTTTGAATTTATTTTCACCTTAGGCTTGATGGAAAAATATTTTGGAGATCATAAATGAGTTATTGTTAGCCTTATAAAAAAATTGACCAGAACAAAAAAAAAAAAAAACAAGATTTGTCAATGCTAATGCTATGACTCTTGTTAACAATGATTACAAATGATAAATGTTAATATGGTATTCCTATCTCGAATATAGATGAAATATTTGTTATTAGTAGGAGATTGCAACACAAAGGTCTACAAATTATAAATTTATATTACCATCATTTGAGTTATTCTAAACAATTTTAGATATGCAACTTCAAGAATTTAACAATTGCTTTCCAAAGATAAATACCAAGTTCCTTCTGGTAGATAGGGTTTGTTTGAATCTTAGTAAGTCATCATTTTCAATCCGACAAAAAGTTCTATCCATCTAATTTTTTTACAATAAGACCTCATTTGAGAACAGGTTTTTTTAATAATTTTTTAATTTTTTTGCTAAAATATGTTATAAAAAAAACTAATATGTTTGAAATGACTTTTTGATTTTTTATGAAAAGATATATAAAAATAGAGAGAAAATAAAATCTTTAATTTTTTGTTATAGATTGTTGACTTTTTAATTTTTTTAATAATTTTTTGACTTTTAAATTAAAAAATAATATTACCAAACGAGACGTAAGTGATAGTTGATATCTAACTTTAAACTCACATTGCTGATATGCATTCCAATCTTAGTAAAGAAAAATGATTTGTGGCACTAATTTGTTAAGCACTAATGGCACTAATATTCTGTTTTGGTAACTTTGTTTTTTTTTTTTTTTTTTTTTACCTAATATAGAAATTAGTGCCATTAGTACCCCTGAATTTAGTGCCACAAATCACAACTGCTTAGTAAATTAATATGTTATATTTTTTAGGGGTACTTACCAATTAGTCCTAGTAACTAGACTTAATTACCTACAGGTCCTAACTAATAAATTTAACACTATAAAAATAAGAGAGTGATAAATTTATTACTAAAAATTTATTCATAAAAACAAAGAGACTGATAAATTTATCACTATAAATTTATTCATAAAAATAAAAGACTGATAAATTTATCTTTATCACTTAATAAATTTATCAATAAGATTTAATGGGTAATAAGTCTCCAAAGTAGGACCTATTGAATAATAAATCTTCAAAGTAGGACCTATTGGTAATTAACCCTATTTTTTATACATATATTACCATTAACTAGGACGAGTAATATAGTTAGCATCGGCACAATAATACAAAATAACAGCATAGATGTGCACACTTTTGTGGTCATACAAACTAATCATTGAAATAGGAATATGTACATGTTGGGAGGCAAGTGAAGTTATTTTAGAATAATATTTCACATCACTTGGGAAGCAAGTGAAGTTGTTTTAGAATAATATTTCACATCACTTGCCATAAAATATTTGTTCAATTATCTGTTAACAAATAATATAAAAATAGTAAATCTTACCATTTTAACTAATATAACTAAGGGCAAATTACACAAATAATTTTTATAGTTTGGGATTTATGTCTCTTTGATCCCTGACTTTTTAATTGTGACATATTTGATCCTGAATTTTGAATCTTATTCCAAATAAGGATAATTGAATATATAATTAGATTTTTTAAGGATAAAATTGTCAATTTGATAAAATATAAACTAATTTGATAAAAAAAAATGTCAAACAAATATTTTTGAATTTTTAAAAATTATTTCTATCTACTAAAAATAAAATTATGTAAAATTAATAAATCTTTTAGACATTCCTTCATTTTTTTTATCAAATTAATTTTTATTATGTGTTTGGATGATGATCGTGTAAAATTAATTTTAAAAAATTAATCATGTAATTTTTATTAATTTTACATAATTTTATCATTGGTGGATAAAAATAATTTTTAAAAAATTAAAAATATTTTTTTGACATTTATTTTTATCAAATTGACGATTTTATCCTTAAAAAATATAATGATATTTTCAATTGTACTTATTTGGAACAAGATTTAAAATTCATGATCAAATGTGTCACAATTGAAAAGTCAGAGACTAAAATAACACAAGTCCCAAACTATAAAGACTATTAGTGTAATAAACCCTATAACTAATAAAACATAAATTAAGATTTCATTTGGAAAAAGTTAATTTAATGTTATTTTTTGACTTTTTAATTAATTTAGCCTGACTAAATTAACTCCGTTTGAAAAGATTTTTTGACTTTTTTAGTTAAAATATGATAGTTATAAGAGAAAAAATAAAATAATTATAATTTAAATATGATATTTTATTTTATTAATTTATTTTATCTTTTTATATTTATTTAAATAAAAAAAAATTTTGTTGCTAAGCCACAACTAAAATACCACATACATGGGATTCTACCAAGACTACTGAACAACGCAATCGCCAAATTAAGAAATCCTTATTGTTTGGAAAAGTGTGGCCCCAATCATCAATCCAATTTCACCATCATGTATTATCAAATGAATTTGTTGATATATATATATATACACCAACGATTCACGCGACACGTGTAATTTAAAAAAATAATATTATAAAAATAATGACAAAAAATATATTTATATAGTACGTGTTACTTAAATAGTAATTAAAAAATTTAAAAATCTCTTAAATATTGATTTATGATTATATATAAATTTTAACCAATAAATGACAATTCCAATCAAATAATCAAAGATAAATTAACACAATGATTTTACGTGGAAAAATTACAATTGGAGCGCCTCCAATTGTGATAAAAAAAATAAAATAAAATAACTACGAGCAAAAGTCACAAAACAATCCACTAAAAAGACATAAAGGAATTACATAATTATACTCTCAATTACCTTGCGAATCCATGCCCGAATCGAACTGACCCCTATGTGTCTCTTCCAACTATGTCTTCACCTCAGAATTGTCTTACCTAATGTTGAATTCACAACGCCAATGTCAAATCAGAAAGATGAGTCACTCTAGAATCCACCAAAGTTTCAGGCCCAAACTCTCCGGAATCCACCAAAGAACAACTATTTCTTTTATATTGAATAAAACAAATAATCATTTGATGTATACTTCTCAAATCATGAGTTAAACTCAAACAAATATCAAAGAAACTAGTAAAGAAGCTCTAGATTGAAAACCCTAATATCCAAGAAAAAGATCTGAAAGCCGTACATTAAAACCCGATGAACGCATGACTTTTATAGAAAACAGTCGATGATCTCCGCTCGAGCGAGAATGGCCGAAAGCAGATCTACGCCAGTGCGAGGAAGTGCCGCTCAAGCGCAAAAACGCAACTCCTAGTATTTTTGCAAACAGTTCAAACTTCTGAAACCAAAGATTCTTCGCTCGAGCACACAAATGGCCGCTCAAGCGAACAAGTAATTTCGACTGCATTTTTTGCTTTTTGCTTTGGAAGTGCTGCCCCTTGACTCTGCCTGGGTGCTACCCAGACCCAAAGGACGAATCCTGGACCCCCAAGGTGACGGTCGACTTGATCCCCATATAGTCAGCGAAGAGGCAAATATGATAGGATTAAGATCACAAACTCCTCTACATAAGTACAATTCAGATTGGATTTGCATATAAATATTCATAGCCTCACTAAAATAAACGATCGAATAAAATTACAATTAAAAAGAATTTTGTCAAACAAAATTACCAATAAAAAACCGAACGGTAAAAGTCTTCCTTATTAAATATATGATCATAGGTTCAATTTCAAATATAAAGGATATTTTGAGAAAATCTAAAATACGTGATACAAAGTCTCGATACCACCAGAAGCTTTCATTATATATATTAAAATAGATAGATAGATAGATATATTTAATGTACAAACAAAACACTAGTCAAACCTAATTAATTGACAATTTTGACTTGTATATTAAAAAAAAAAAATTGTATTAATTTTATTTAAATTTATTAATTACATTATTTTACACTTATTAACCAAACATTTTTTACACACTATTCATCTCATAATGTTAGAAATAGTTCAGAAATGAGTTACCATCCCTAGGAATGGCAACGGGGCGGGGCGGGGCCGGGGATCACCCTCCCCGTCCCCGATCCCCGATGGTGGCAATTCCCCCCGTCCCTGGTCCCGACTCGACGGGAGAGCCCATCCTTGCCCGTCTCGCCCCCTAACGGGGATCGGGTTTCCCCGACCCCGATAATCCCCCGAATAGAAAAAAAAAAAAAAAAAAAAAAAAAAAAAAAAAAAAACAGTAAAGAGAGATCTGAGCTACAACAACATCCTCAACATCAATATCATCAACAACATCAACAAGTGTTCAAAAAAAATATGAACAACACACAAATCAATTTAATATATATATATAGATCTGATCTAATACATATATATATATATATGTATATATAACACAGAGAAAGAGAGATGGAGGAGCGGCACTGTGAGATCGGCGAAGGACGGCGGCGAAGGAGATCAGATCAGATCGGCGGAGGACGGCGGCGAAGCAGCTCTTCTCTCGACGGAGGAGATCGACGGCGAGGATCACTTTCTTCTCTCTCTCTCTCTCACGCGAATGAAGCTCTGTTTGTGACTGAGAGAGAGTAGATGAGGGAGATGAGAGACGTGAGTGAGGGAGAGTGTTTGTGACTGAGAGAGAGTAGATGAGGAGAGTAGAGTAGATGAATGAATCAAAAGACATGGTAGAGAGAGAGTCAAAGATAAGTACATATATAATATAATATATGAGAGAGTAGATATATAATATAATATATGAGAGTAGATATATAATATATAATATAATATATAAATCATTCGGGAACGGGGGCTCGGTCGGGACGGCCGGCTTGAACATTGATCCGTCGGCCGAATCTATTCGGGATTAAATTTTAAATATCATTCCCTCACGGGTATTTTTCGGGGAAAACCCGCTTAAATCGGGGTCGGGATCGGGGATCCCCGTCGGGCCGGTTTCAAATTGCCATCCCTAACCATCCCCATCCTCACTACCCTCCACTCATCTCTTTCTATATACTGTATCTGTTTATGTTCTATCTCTGTCTACATATATCTGTATATATATATCTAACAACCTTATCCCTCTATTAATCTTATTGATGGATGGCATTAGTTTTCTTCCAACCCTAGCCCCTAGTCTTCTTAAAATTGATATGATAGGTATATTAAAATATTAACCCATTAATCAATACATATGGTTGCTTCAATGATAAAAGAAGTTTGTTTTAAGATAACTATAAAATCAAAACATTTTAGGATAAACTATTAATATATTCTAATGGTTAGATTTAATTCCCATCAAGTTTTATTGAAAATAAGTTATAGTAAAATCGTCGTTAAAAATAATTTTTTTGTGATAATTTTTGTATATATTGCTAAAAATTAACAATTATTGACTTTTTTGTCCCGATTTTTATAAATTGTTGCTAAAACTTATAATTAGTGACTTTTTCTATGATGAATTTTTCAAATTATCACTGAAATTTAAAAATTTGTGATTTTTTATGACATTTTTTTAAACTGTCTGTAATATTTATAATTAGTGATATTTTTGTGACAAAATTTTCAAACTGTTACTGAAAATTAACAATTGGTGACATTTTTTTAATAATATTTGATGAAAAATGTCATTAATTATCATAGGATCTATTAGACAATAAGTCTATATATTAAGATCTATACATAAGTCCCCCAACATTTTAAGTTTGACATTTTTTTAAGGGATTTTTTTTAAAGGGTACCTGGTATTAAGATTTTATAGAATAATGGACATCCAATATTTTTATAATGTCTAAGGTCTTCAAATAGATGCAGAGAAAATTTGATCCAGAGAATTTCTCTAGACTTCCTAGAGAAATTCTCTCCAGACTAGAGATATTTGCCTCATTACGTGCAGAAAATTACTTTGGGTTCAAAGTGGAGAAAATTAAAATTTCTTTGACCTTGTTCACAAATTTCTGTAGCTTTGTTCAAAGAAAATTGAAATTCATCTGACTTTGTTCACAAAGAATTTCTCTAGCTTTCTTCACAAATTTCTCTGTGAAGAAAGCTTCTGTCTTAACGTATCCAACAATTCTGCTCCAAAATTTATACCTATCAAAACAATTCAATAATTCACACAATAGCCAATTAATCACAAAATTCAAAGACCATCCAAATAGTGAAACAAATTGAAAATAATATCTTCTAGAACTTAGTAGTATGATCAAAGCCACAATTTGAAATCGCCATAAGACCAACATCGCTTACCTGAAGCCTCTCCAAATGGATTTCAACCAAAGAATTGTTTCGATTTGCAATCATTTTCGAAAGCCTATCCCAATCACCTAAACATTGCAATAATTTCACAGTTTTCAAATTCTTCACTCACACGATGAGCAGTCCAAAGCACTGTCCATTCTCCATCATTGATGTCATAGAGGCGTTTGACAAAGAGCTCTTCTAGAGAGGAACAATGATCGAGCACTGCGTTCATACATTTGACTCCAAACATGCAAGATCCACACAAGAACTTCTCTAAACCCTTGTAAATCTTGGCAAAAATAGCCATGCCGAGGTCAGTGAGCTCGTAGTAGTAATGGAGCTTGAGGCACGTGAGGTTAACATAGTGGTGCAAGATAAGAATCAGGGCATCATCGTATACGCTGACGGATAGCCGATCGCATTGGAAAGCAAGCTTCCTGATGGTGCCGAAGCGAGAGAAGAGAGAAGGAATGAGATGGAGAGAGAAATGAGGTTTGATTTTAGAGTCAAATTTCTCTGTGATATATGAGTGTGGGGTTGAGGGACCATAGACATCACTAAATAATATTGTGGATTTCTTCCATTACTAAAAATGGGAAAGAGACCTTAAACTAGTTTTCTCTTTTTATAATGTTTTATTTGTTTTGATTTATGAAAAACATAGAATTTCCTTTACTAATATTTTGTTACGAACTTAACTAATGTGTTATTTGTTTTGATGGCAATGGTGTTGATGTGATAATTGTGCAATAGTAGTAGTCGTAGTGGCAATGGTGATCATTGCAATGATAATACTTATGCTAGTGCTAGTGATAATAATAATGATAAGGGCATGAGGTGGTAGTGCGGCGATAGTGGTGGTGAGACACTATTATTAAAAGATTCTGAATAAATTTTATTTTTTTTAGTTTAAAAATAAAAATATTCTCTATCCAAATAAATTTATTTTTCATCGACTACAAAAAAAATAAAAATTTGTTAACTTTTATTTTCTCTTATCAAAAGCCCAAAAATGTCAATATTTTTTTAAAAAAAAAAATCGTAAAAATAATTAGAGTATTGGTGTTACAATAAATTTTAATTGATACATGTAATTTATGAGTAATTGTAATTATTTGATGTAGAGGTTCACATCAAGAGAAAAAAATCATTAATATATTTGCTAAATAAGTTTACACCACATTAATTTCTTATTGCTATTCTAACGCAAGCAAATTTAATGGACTATTATAATAGTTGTTATTTTTAACTTTACTCAACTTAATTTTTTTGGCAAGTTATTAATTGGACAGTGAAAAATTGTTATTGCAAATTTGTTAATAACATTTATGCTAACTTATAAGAAATAATTTTGATACAATAGTGTGGATGTTGAGAATCCAACTCCCTCTCTACAAGTTCTCTATCACGTTCTCTCTTCAAAATCAAAAGAACCTGATCTCTGCGATCATCGACGGAGCAAACGACAGTGCTAGCATTAATAGATACAGTCTTGAGACAGGACGATATAATCCTATTCTTACATTTCCCCTTCTTCATCCTTCACCAACCACCACCACCAATCTGTCACCGATGCCCACAACCATCGCCGATCACCTATGATCATCCGATACTCCTTAGATCGCAAAAAAATAGTATAATCCTCTCTCTCTTTCTCAACCAATAGAGAAAGAGTAGATGCCGCTGCTCACCATAACTGCCGTTGCTCATCATCACTGTCGTCATTGATCCGACTCCACAACTGTCTCAAACCCTCCCTCTTTGCTACCGACGTTGCTCTTGAACTTGGCTCCCTTCAAACTCACACTTGCAAGGTAAGATTGAGAATTGTTCAGTGTTTTTTTATGTTGTGTTTCATTCTATTTCTGGCTCTCCCTTTCTTTCTCTGTTTTTGCTTTTGTGGTTGTGTCTGTTTTTATGTTTCCCTTGTTTCAATTCAAACCCCAAAACACCTTTGATTCTATCAAGGAATGGATCGTCGATCACAAGCTTCGCACTTTTGATTTTGATTTGATTGTTTTGGTTTCAATTTTTTTTTTTTTGAAGGATGTTTATTTGCTAAGAGACATAGCAGGTTCAATCGCCGACAATTGGTCCCAACCCAACTTGAAAACCAATGTTCAAATCATTTATGCTAGGTACGATTTTGCATAACGCATTTAGAAATCTGAGAAATATAGGGGAAAAAGGAAAATAAAAGTGAAAAGTTTATGTTTTTGTTTGGGATTTGTTAAAACATTAATTCAATCGATTTAAGGTTTTATGAAAGAGCCCAGCAGATTTTGTGAAATTTCTGTTTTTGTGCTTTTTGAGTTGATGATGATCTTCTAAGGCTTCTTCAATAGCAGCACAGAATTCTTGTTTTCTTGTGTAGGATTCTGAAGTATTTCTGACCTCGTCTCGCCACCTTCAATTTTGTAAGAATCCAGATCACCAATCTTTCCCCCTGCTTCAGTTTCCTTCTCCACAATCTATATTAACACACCGTCAAATTCAAATCCACAAAATAAAGCACAAATGAAATTTGTGGTTTTTTTATTTTAATAAATTCAAAGCACTCTAATCACCTCAGGAGATAATATAGTTGCTGTTGTCGGCATAAATAAATAACAATTGAACCAAATTTGTTGAAAACAATCCTCAATGCATCATACTCCATATTCTTCAAGACTTCATCTACAAGAATAGAAACTGTGGGCAACAATTTGGATATAGCAAGGGAAGAAAAAGGAAAATAAAATCAAGCATTAACCTAGTGGCTCGTGGAGTTCAGATCTGATTGACCGAGAGTTTGGTTTGAAAGGAAATGAGCATTTAAATATGCAAATACCTCAAGCAAGATTGATTCTAGAGTACCCATACATTACCAAGAAATCGCTGTAATTGAGTTTTATCTTTTATTTCATCGGAAAATTTAGAAGCAAACTCAATACTTCTATCAATTGGTATAATAGTTCCATTGTGAATATTATGACCAAGAAAGCGTACTTTTGTTTGAAAAAGTTTCATTTTTGATGCAGATATTACTAAACCATTTCTGATAATAACATTCTTAAATATATTAAGATGTTTTATATGCTGATCAATAGATGATGAAAAAAGAAGAACATTATCAATATAACAGATAGCAAATTCTGTATAAGGAGTAAAAATATCATTTGTGATATGTTGAAATTCTGATGGAACATTTTTTAAACCAAATGGCATAACATTCCATTCATAATGCCCAAAGGGTACTGTAAAAGTAGTTTTATATCGATCTTGTTCAGCTATTTGTACCTGCCAATATCCTGATTTCAAGTCAAATTTAGAAAATATGACTGCATCCTGTAATCAATCAAGCAAATTTTTTTTATTTGGAATTGGATATCTGATTCATTTTAAAACATCATTAAGAGATTTATAATTAATGACTAATCTTGGCACACCTCTTTCTATTTCTGCATTTTTATTGACATAAAATGCTATACAACTCCATGGAGATTGACTAGTTCTGATTAACTTCTTTTGAAGAAAATTTTAAATCTCAACTTTTGTAACGACCCCATCACGTATAATGACTAGTACTTGGGTAATTAAGAGGGTTTGAAATTTAAGTGCCGATTATTATAATTTAATCTGGGATTCAATAAAAATATGAAGATTGATTCATTTAAGGTTCTATTAAGTGCTTATTTTGAGAATTGGAAATTAAGGGTGCAAATGGTTTACAGAAGTGAAATTAAGAAGTGGAGTCAATTTAATATTAATTATGGACCCATTTGGGAGTTTAATTAAATGTTCTATTCAGTTTAGTAAAATTATTGGAATTGATTAAGTCATGGGGATTGAGAATTGTGGTTTTTATAAATTAAATTTAATTATGATGCGTCCAATTTGAATATGTAACTTATTGACAAAATTTTGAGTCTGATCAGAAATTGAAGGATTAAATGATCTAAGAAATCAAAATTGAGGATGGAAATGAGTTTAATTTAATATTTGAAGCCTTTTGGGAGTTTGATTAAAAATCTGATTTAGATTGTTAAATTTAAATATATTTAATTAGGCTAAAATGGAAGTCAATTAGACTAATTAAATTATGTGGGATTTGAGATTAGTTATAATTAACTAATTTTGTATTAATTAAAATTAATTAAGATTAAGTGATGCTTAATTAAATTATTCCTAGACATAAATTAAATTATGGATGTATATGAAGTGAGGGTGTGCTGAGAAACCCAAGTGGGTGTACTGAGAAATCTGGTGGTGTATGTATACATGTTAAGTGTTGTGTTGGGAGCCTTAAACATTGTGCACGTGTACATGTGGTGTGTAGGTGTGTGTGTGTATTATTTCTTTTGTGCTGGAGCATCCTTGGGGTGAATTGAAGTCAAACCCAAAGAGAGAGAGAGAGAATGTTGCTGGAACAAGAAACAAAGGAGGAGAAGAAAAATAAATTGAAAGAGGAGCTCTAATTTTTGAGGGAGAAGAAGAACTAGCAAACTTAAGGTATGGAATTTGTGTTTAAATTATATAGAATCTTTACATTATGCTTGAAATTAAAGGTGGGATTGGAATCAATAGCAAGAAGATGAAGAAAAATTAACTTAAGTATGAGATTAAGGAAGTTAATTTGGAATTGGGTTCAAAACATGAAATGGGCTACATGCATGTGGATGATTATGGAAAATAAATTAGAAATTAATTATTTTAGGTTTAATTTGTGTTATTCCTCATGAATTTGAGCTTCATCTTTACATGCATCAATGAATCTTTAAGAAAGTTGAAAAATTAATTTTATGTTTGGGTACAAGGAGAGCAAGTTTTGGGAAATTATGAATTCATGAACATTTTGAACTTAATATTGAATTAAAGGAATTTTGGATGTAATGGTTTGAATTTTGACCCTAATTTCACACATGCAAATATTTTTCTAAGAGTTTTATAATTTTAATTTCATGTTTTAGATAATCCAACATGCACCATGAATTAAGAAAGTTATGGAATTAGCCTGATGGATTTTGTAAGAAATAAGATTTAAAGTAAGAAATTAAGTGGACTCATAGTTGTGGAAATTAATTTGGAAAATTAATTGTTATTGATTTGATTTTGTAGTATTTTCTTGTAATACATGAGTTTTTTTTAAGGGTATGGAACCATTCAAGTTCATATTTTGAAGAAATAAAGGAAATGTTTTGAGAAAATCAAGTTTATGGAAATTTAGAATTAATCCTAAAGTTTTGATTTTATAATTAGATTTTTATTTAATCCATGCATGTGATGTGATTTAAGAATTTTATTCAATTTAGATACATTTTAGAACACTCATGATTATAAATTAAGTTTTTGGTTAAAAATTGAGTTAAGTTGAATTTCTAATAAATTGATTGTGTAATTCAAGGTTAAGTTGATTTTGTTATTAATAATAAAAATTGGATCTATTTGTATTACATACATCATGGAAGTTCAAGAGGTTGGGAAGTCTAATTTATATTTTAGAATTGTGGGGTGATATTAATAAGATGAATTAAAACTAAATTTGGGCAATTGGAACATGACTTTGAATGAATGTTTTCTAATTGAAAGTGTTTACTAAATCATACAGTGGTTCACTATTTTTGTGTACCAAAAATACATGTTTTGAGGCTTTGATTACCAAAATTGAATTTAAATTGCAATTCTAGAATTTTCAGAATTTACGTTGTCCGTTCGAGCGAGGAAAGTCTCGCTCGAGCGTGGAAATCGAGCTCCCAAAAGTTTTCAAATTTTACAGTCCGCTCGAGCGACCAAAGTGGCGCTCGAACGAAGACCCATTTTCAGCATATTTTGGAAAGTTGCATTTAGTTCATATTTTTATCCTCATCTCTTTCCAAAGCACTCTAGACATGATTTGTGATTCAATAAAGATTAATAAGCTACCAATCAACATAGATTAGTTAGTTAAGGAATGAATCATTGATTTAGTGGTAATTGTTTAAGAAGCCAAGTAAAAGATCAATCTATTTGGAAAAGAAGGGCTTTGTAATGAAAGAATATGTGAAATAAGAACCCGGTCAAGGGAGTAATATTATATTTCAATGTGTATATGTGATGTACTTGTGTAGGTCACACGCCATTGTCTGCCCGATTTATCTGATATGTCTAGTCCATCTGATTTGCTTCTGCTGCCATCTGTGAGTAATAACTTAGTAAAGTTATGTTCAACTATACTTATTTTCTATGTGACAAAGTGAGATTTGTTTTGTGAAATGATATATTCTGTATAATGAATGATTGTCCAATTTCTGATATCTATTCGTGAAATCCTTAGCATCATGTGATATCTGTTAGCTGTTACCCGGTATCGAAGGTTCCTTTATGGAACTTAATCTGTCAGCACTCTGTTACCCGTATCGGAGGCCCCGTCATGAGGGCTCAGCTTCTGTTCTGTTATCCGGATCCGAAAGTTCCTTTATGAAACTGGTTATTCGTAACCTCACGTGTATACGTTCTATTCTGTTCTGTTCTATTAATGCTAATGGATGTATCACATATACTTGCGCATGACTTATGATTTCTGTCTGTATATGATCTGGACAAATTATGATTTTGATATGAAACTGAATTATGATTTCTGAATCTATACGGACTCATTCATTGAAACCCCTTTACTCGTTATTGTTCACTGAGCTTTCGCTCACAGTTTATATTATGTATGTAGGTGAGTCGGCGCGTGATCAGGGCCAGAGTTGATGGCCTTCATATCTGTTTTTGTCACTAATCTTGTGCCTCCCGTGGAGGTTCCGGATATGTCAAGTGATTATCGTTATGTGATTTAAAGTTTAAGTTTTGTTTTCTGGTTTGATTAAGCAAGTCTTGTGTATTTTGAAAAAGGAGCTAAGTCCTTTTTGTCTGATCTGTATATATGTATATATAAAAGTTTAAAATTTTCCTATCTCATATAAATATGCACAACTCAATGGACGATGTATATTTGTTATTTGCTTCCGCTAGCCTCTAATATTATGTTAACTGTCTCAGAGGCCTTGGTAATCCCGTGATTCTTGGCCGATTACAATACTAAACCTATAAAGACGGGTTTGGGTCGTGAGCTTTTGCACATTTCTAAATATTCTTTTTTCATTTGACTAGAGAGAGCTCTGGTTGGGATGAATCTTTCATCAAAGTCTGACTCATAAAGAAAAGAAACTATATGTTTCTTTCTTTCCCAGAAAGCATTTGGAATATCACTACAAATTTCTATTCGGAATTCTGTTTCAATTATTTTAATTGTTTTGTAAAGATGTCTGTTGTAATTTTTGCTCAACAGTGAGAAAATTGATTTCTGTTTGGAGAAAATTGATCTGTTTTTCTTTAAAATTAACTAGATCTTTGATCTAATCTAATTCTTTAGTATAAGGTTCTATTATGAATTTAAAAATAATAGGTTGATTACTGATTGTTGCATGAATGCCTATGGAATCTATTTTAGTAATAGGCATTAATAAGCACGAAAATGGAGTCCTTAAGATAATGCTTTGAGACATGTTTCTGATAAGAACAAAAGCAGTAGGAAGACATATGCCTTGGTTACAGTTGAAAGTTTCTGGTACTTTGTATTTAATTTTCATAGAATTAACACTTACACTAGTTAATGACTAAGTTGTTTTTTCTAGAAATATTTAGTAGGAATTAATCCTTCTTGAATACAGTTCATATCAGCCCCACTATCAATTAGGGCAATGGCATCTTTAATAATAAAATCAAGTTTTATTATAAAAGTGATTCTTATATACATTTCTTAAAGGTAATCTGGTTCATAAACATTAAATACTGATTATCCGATTTTTCTTGATTCTCTTGCTGGTTTGAGGTTTGTTCTAAGGTTTGCCCTTTATTTTTGAGTTGACTGTTAATTTTCTTAATGTCATTAAAGATAGACTGGTTAGCAGTTTGAAGATGTTTTACTTCTGTTTTAAAAATATTAATTTCCATTTTAAGATCTTGGATAGTGACTAGTTTTTCAAGTATCGGGGAGGATTGCATCCTATTCAAAACTTCTTTCATATTGTAGTGTTCTAAAGGAATAACCTCTTCAGTTTTCTGGTTGTGATAACATAATTCTAAAAATTTTAATTTCATTTCTGGATCCTTAATCCGGTTTGCTAATTGTAGCATAGATTTCTGGTCATCGGTTAAGACATTAAGGCTAGGGCCTCCTAAATCTAAACCATTCATTTCAACTATAGCTTTCCAATAATTGGCCTCGTTTAAATAATTTATATTACTAGTTTTGTAAAAACATTGTTCTGGAGTATCCGAGTCAGAACTATACTCAGATGGGGAATAAATTTCAGCTAGACCATCATCATCTGAACTGGATATACTATCATTACTATATAGGGTTTGCAAAATCTGTTGTTGGAGATGTTCATCTAAGGACATCTCATTTAATTTCTGTTTTAATTTAGCTCTGCATTTATTCGCATAATGTCCTATTTTTCCACACTTATAGCAAGTGACTTGCGATTTGTCTTTTTTCAGATAAGATTTATGTTTTCCTTTAGTTGGTTTTCTAGGCTTTTGATAATATTGTTGGGGATTAGATCTAGTCTTTTTGGAATATGGTTTCCTAAAAGATTTTTTTGTACTATCTCTGTTTCTTAGATTTAAAAGAATAGGGAATTTTACTTTCATATGCAAACTGATCACAAATTCTCCTAATTCTTTTTACCTGTTAAATTCTATGTTTTCATAAGATACTGTAGTTTAAGGTCATTACAAAAAGAAAGACCTTCTTCTATTATAATCCCAACCAATTGGCCATAAGTATACTAGTCATAAGGAATTGTCATGCCGTTATGGCGGTCCTGAAGCTTCTTTCGGATTTTTTCGGCCAAAATGTTAGGTAGACCATCAATAAATTTGGCCTTCCAATGTGTACTGTTAGCATCAACACACTGCATAACCTTCAGGAAGAAAACATCTTTATACCATCGAAAATGACTTAAAGATGGACATTGAAGATTCTGTAAAAGTTCGTGGCTACGATCACTGTTGGCGAATTTAGGGTCAACAAAATGATGCAAGATGGCTTGGATAAGAGTATACACAACATCTTCATGTTGGTGAACTGTTTGGGTGATTGGATCAGTTTCAATCTTAAAAGAATTAAGTATTTCATTCTGTTGAGTGGGAGTAAGAACATTATCTCACCATCCCTTAAGAATACCGGTAAAGCCATTAGCAATAAAATGGGAGATCTGGTGATTACTATTATCATTATGTTTGCAGATAGTACTATACATTAACATTTGATGTAAAATTTCAAAATTTTGATATTTAGTTTTTCCATCTATATTCCATTCATAAATAGTCTTACCATGGAAAGATTTCTGGATATGAAGAAAATCTTCCTCATATAATATATCCTGTGGGATAGGTCCAAAATAATAATACCTACTTGGTCCTGTTAAAGCCATTCTGGAAATCTGTTGAGGAAAATACGTCTTGTTAACATATTGGATATCCTAAAAATTATTTTGTATTTCTAAAATGTATAAAGAAGAAAGACCATCTTCCTCATCATTAAGGTTATCTGGTCGTTGAGCAGAAAGCATATTGATCTGAGAGCTAGATTATTGTCCTATATTTGATGTTTTTCATTTTTTGAATAAGAGCATCCATAAACTCATTATCCTGTTTACTATATCTGAGTTTAAAATTAGTTACCTCTAAGGGAGGTTTAACATTTACTGGTTGAATAAGAGAATCCCATGTAGGTTTTATCTTTTGGATTTGCTAATTTTGGACTAATTCTCCTTCAGATTCTTCAATTCGGGTTAACAGTTTGCCTACGGTTTGAAAATAAAGATTCGTATAATTATTTTGTTTAATTATCGGGATGAGATCTTTGGCTTGAGGAAATTCTCTTTTTTCAACTGTGGTGTCATGTGGTTTAACAAAAGCGATTTTGACTAAAGGGTTACTGGAGCAAGAATCTACACTTGGTGATAATTCTAATGATTGTGGAGAAGGATGGATGGATTAATACTTTGTCCATCAGTTGTCAACCATGTTTTCTATAAATTATCTAAAACATTAAGTTGTTGTCCTAGTAATATTTCCATAAAGTGGCAAACTCAAAATACCATTTTGGAAAAGATCTAAGTTTCTAATTTTTATTTAAATGAAAATAATACTATTGTTTTAATGTTTCTAACTATTGTCAGGTATGGTTGTTAAAATACCATATCCTAAATTCTTGGTATTTAGATTGTATAAAATCTTGGATTAATTGTCTCCTAAGCTCACTTCCTAGAGAAAAATCCATTAAACTTCAAAATTCACATCACCAGCGGTTAATGGTAAGGCCTTCTGGTTTCATATACTCCATGAGGTATTTGGTTTTCTGATATGTGAATACCCTGAATAACTGGATCTACAAGTGGATCGCTAGTTGTCCGACTAGGTGGTCTGGAAGGCATTCCCTATATTACTGATTCAATAGGATCTGAAATAGATTGTCTAGATGATTCTAGTAAATCTACTTGATAAGGAGGAGGAGTTCTAAAGTTGGTACTAGACATGTTTCTGCTTAAAGGTCGTTGAAAATTAAGGTATACATTCCCGCCTTGGGTCTATACGACTTGGTCAATTGTTTGTCGGATGACTGGTCTAGCTAGAACAGCATTTGGAATATGCCATGTTTCAAGAAAGGTAATGTTTTGCCAAGGGATCATTCTTGGAACAGCTATCTGGCTGCTAAAAAGATTAGTATCAATTAAAACAGCATGTCCTAATTCACTTTGTTTTCGGGTATAAGGATTTAAAGTTGTCAAGACCTTTAAGTGAATCCTAAAAATTGCAGATAAAGGGGGTGTTCCTGGTAAATACTGGTAACCATGGGTAAGAACTCTTAATTCTAATACTTTTGAAAAATTCGGATCCATGAGTGCAACACTCAAATTAAGATAAATGTTGAAATATGCTTGTCTATGTGATAAACTGGTTTCAATAGCTCCCATAAGGGAAGCTTTCCAATCAAGACACCTACCATCTCGTAGGGTACATTGAATATTGGTATTTTGGCTTAGTAAGGTTAAAGGTTTAAAAGCTATATGAACTAATCCTATATGGATGTATTTATATTTTTGGAAGAAAGGTGCTAAACCTTGGATATGAAGTAATTTAATTATTTTATCATTATTCTGTAGGGGGATTATGTGTTTAAAAGTTTTGATTATCTTTTTACTGGAGAAATCAAATGTTCCAATTTTATAAATTGTATCTGGTTTTACATTTGGGATAGTCCACTTATCTACGACTTCCTTGACATCTTGATATGCAACTAGTTCTGCTACTTCTAATGTAGAAACTACTGTATTGGCTATTGTTGTTATATCTGAAGGTTCCGTGGAAGACATGGATGCACTGTGACCATATATACATAATATAAATAGAATATAATAATACCAATAATAATAAACTTGGCTCTGATACCAACTAAGGTGCTTGACACAGGATTACAGCTAAGTACGTCTGTCAACACTTCACAAGGGAACAGACCTATACGCAATCACTGCACCTATTGTCTTCTAACCTATATTCAACTTGGATGACATCCTACTTAACTTCACTCTAGTCTACCCTTATTGAGCACAAACCCAGGAATATTATCATTTATATTATTACTATATTAGATTTAAATTTCTACATATATGGTCTCATGGTTTTACTGTTGAGATGGAGGCCAGACAGTGGTCGTCCACAGGCAAATTTGCTCCTGGATCTGCTATTGAATCCTAATTATTTGTTGATTACAAAATTCTAACTGGTTACAAAGATATGGCTGCAAATATAGATCGTTAGCTTGAAGTTGTCGCAAATATATATTTCTACTATCACAATAAAATTCTAAAACATTGATCAAATCAACAAGTAAATTTACAGGCATACATAATAGAGAAGAAAATACTTACAACCAGAATCTTCAAAACAGCATAATTCTTCAACACTTAATTTATATATATCATAAACTGAGAATTTTACAAGAGAGAGAAAGAGCGCTCACTCAGATGTTACCAAAGAAAACGAATTAAACAAACACACTCTGCCTCAACAAGGGTGAGCGTATCCCTTTTATAGATAAGAAAAGAGAAAAGATAAGATAAGGTGAGGATAGGTGGCGTGTCCTTCTTAGTTGGAGTCGATCGTCCATATAGTCAAAGCTGAGTGGGAATTAGTATCCTTATCTTCTTGAGACTAATATAAGACAATTGTCTCTGTTGGATGGCGCATAGGAATCGCTTTTCTAAAAGTTGTATTAAATACGACTACTGTTGATTGTCGTTTTGTGCCGACACTTAGCTAGAAAGATTATTGTTGGTAAAGGCCATTATACTTTGCGTTTGCCTTTTTTATCTTTTTCTTTGTCAATCTTTTTAGCAATCATGCTGGTGAGTGAATCCCAAAAATCACCAAAGTTAGGTTCATTTTCTACTGGATCCTGTGATTCACCGGCTAGAATAACAAATTCATTTTCATCCTAGTCTGGATCTTCCTGGTCTTGACTGCTAGTAACGAATTTCATGGAGGTGTCATCCTTGAAGATAGTCTGGAGGAATTGTTCCTTCATGAAATCCATACTTTTAATGATTAATTCTGTTTCTGACAAATTCGGATATTTTTTATGTAATTCTATTTGAATTTGTAAAAAAGGATTTTGAATGACTGGTTGACTGGGAATTGTTTTAGGAATAGCATCCCTGCAGGCTTCAGTATGGGCCTTAATTTTTTGGAGAGTTTTTGGTAAAGTGGGATTCATTCCCTTATCCCACCATCTCACAAAGAAAACTCTTTTGAGATGTGGAGTCTTATTTTGATCATCACACTGGAAATCCCATTTCCATATCCATGGAATACTGAAATTGATAGTAAAATGAATCAAAGATTTGGTCATAAAAATATCCTTTTGTCCTGGTAAATGAGAACAAGCAATTTGGCATTTATTAAATGCTTCACGGATAGATACTAGTAAAACTTCAAGTTGTAGCCCAAATTTATCCCACCAAACGAGAAACCAATTTGGTAAATCGTTTTTTAGGACATCGGGACAAATTCGGATGAACCAGGAATGATTACGGATAGGATTCTGGTAATAAAATACATAAATAAATGCATCAATATAATCTCAATAACTGTGATTCCTATGGAATCTATTTAGTAATAGGCATTAATAAGCACAAAAATGGAGTCCCTAAGATAATACTTTGAGACATGTTTTTGATAAGAACAAAAGTAGTGGGAAGACATATGCTTTGGTACAAATGAAAGCTTCTGGTACTTTGTATTTAATTTTCATAGAATTACCACTTGCACTAGTTAATGACCTTAAACTACAGTATCTTATGAAAACATAGAATTTAATAGGTAAAAAAGAATTAGGAGAATTTTGTGATCAGTTTGCATATGAAACTAAAATTCCCTATTCTTCTAAATCTAAGAAACAGAGATAGTATAAAAAAATCTTTTAGGAAACCACATTCCAAAAAGACTAGATCTAATCCCCAACAATATTATCAAAAGCCTAGAAAACCAACGGAAGGAAAAAAGAAATCTTATCTGAAGAAAGACAAATCACAAGTCACTTGCTACAAGTGTGGAAAAATAGGACATTATTCGAATAAATGTAGAGCTAAATTAAAACAGAAATTAAATGAGATGTCCTTAGATGGACATCTCCAACAACAGATTTTGCAAACCCTATATAGTAATGATAGTATATCCAGTTCAGATGATGATGGTCTAGCTGAAATTTATTCCCCATCTGAGTATAGTTCTGACTCAGATACTCCAGAACAATGTTTTTGCAAAACCAGTAATATAAATTATTTAAACGAGGCCAATTATTGGAAAGCTATAGTTGAAATGAATGGTTTAGATTTAGGGGGGCCTAGCCTTAATGTCTTAACTGATGACCAGAAATCTATGCTAAAATTAGCAGACCAGATTAAGGATCCAGAAATGAAATTAAAATTTTTAGAATTATGTTCTCACAACCAGAAAACTGAAGAGGTTATTCCTTTAGAATACTACAGTATGAAAGAAGTTTTGAATAGGATGCAATCCTCCCCGATACTTGAAAAACAAGTCACTATCCAAGATCTTCAAATGGAAATTAATATTCTTAAAACAGAAGTAAAACATCTTCAAACTACTAACCAGTCTATCTTTAATGACATTAAGAAAATTAACAGTCAACTCAAAAATAAAGGGCAAACCTTAGAACAAACCTCAAACTAGCAAGAGAATCAAAAAAAATCAGACAATCAATATTTAATGCTTATGAACCAGATTACCTTTAAGAAATGGTATATTAGAATCACTGTTATGATAAAACCTAATTTTATTATTAAAGATGCCATCGCCCTAATTGATAGTGGGGCTGATATAAACTGTATTCAAGAAGGATTAATTCCTATTAAATATTTCTAAAAAACAACTCAATCATTAACTAGTGCAAGTGGTAATTCTATGAAAATTAAATACAAAGTACCAGAAACTTTCATCTGTAACCAAGGCATATGTCTTCCCACTGCATTTGTTCTTATCAGAAACATGTCTCAAAGTATTATCTTAAGGACTCAATTTTCGTGCTTATTAATGCCTATTACTAAAATAGATTCCATAGGCATTCATGCAACAATCAGTAATCAACCTATTATTTTTGAATTCATAACAAAACTTTATACTAAAGAATTAGATCAGATCAAAGATCTAGTTAATTTTAAAGAAAAACAGATCAATTTTCTCCAAACAGAAATCAACTTTCTCACTATTGAGCAAAAATTACAACAAGCATCTTTACAAAACAATTAAAATAATTGAAACAGAATTCCAAACAGAAATTTTGTAGTGATATTCCCAATGCTTTCTAAGAAAAAAATAAACATATAGTTTCTCTTCCTTATAAGTCAGACTTTGATGAAAGATTCATTCCAACCAGAGCTCGCCCTAGTCAAATGAAAAAAGAATATTTAGAAACGTGCAAAACAGAGATTCAAAATCTTCTCCAAAAGAAGTTAATCAGAACTAGTCAATCTCCATGGAGTTGTACAGCATTCTATGACAATAAAAATGCAGAAATAAAAAGAGGTGTGCCAAGATTAGTCATTAATTATAAACCTCTTAATGATGTTTTAAAATGGATTAGATATCCAATTTCGAATAAAAAAAGATTTGCTTGATCGATTACAGGATGGAGTTATATTTTCTAAATTTGACTTGAAATCAAGATATTGGCAGGCACAAATAGCTGAACAAGATCGATATAAAACTGCTTTTACAGTACCGTTTGGGCATTATGAATGGAATGTTATGTCATTTGGTTTAAAAAATGCTCCATCCGAATTTCACCATATCATGAATGATAATTTTACTCCTTATAAAGAATTTGCTACCTGTTATATTGATGATGTTCTTATTTTTTCATCATCTATTGATCAGCATATAAAACATCTTAATATATTTAAGCATGTTATTATCAGAAATGGTTCTTTTTCAAACAACAGTACGCTTTCTTGGTCATAATATTCACAATGGAACTATTATACCAATTGACAAAAGTATTGAGTTTGCTTCTAAATTTCCCGATGAAATAAAAGATAAAACTCAATTATAGTGATTTCTTGGTAGTCTAAACTATATTCGAGACTACTATCATCAATTATCACAAGATGTTGCTATCCTTTACACCAGATTACAGAAAAATCCTTCTCTTTGGATAGAAGAGCACATTGCTGCCATACAAAAAATTAAGGCTAAAGTAAAACAACTTCCCTGTCTTGCTTTACCAAATCCAGAATGGCAAAAAATTGTAGAAACTGATGCCTCTAATTATGGTTATGGAGGTATTTTAAAACAGATTAATCCTACCAGTCACAAAGAAGAATTATTAAGATTTACATCAGGAAATTGGACTAAAGCTTCTTTAAATTATCCAACAATTAAAAAAAAATGTTTAGCTATTGTTAAATGTGTTTTAAAATTTCAAGATGATTTGCTAAACCAAAAATTTTTAATTCGTGTGGATTGTTCTGCAGCTAAATAGATATTTAACAAAGATGTTCTTAGTCTTGCTCATAAACAGATATTTGCCAACTGGCAAAGTGCTTTATCTGCATTTGACTTTGATACTGATTATATCAAAGGTGAACAGAATTCTTCACCCGATTTTCTAACTCGAGAATATTTATAGAGATCATGACCAATAGAGGTAGCCGTGGCTCTAATAGAAGGGGCTAAGGCAGGGGCAACCCTTACCAGAATTCATATTTAAAAGAATTTCCGGCATTACAAGCCTCTAACAATAATCTGGGAAATCCTCTGGCCAGTCTACCAAGGATGTCCTCTTTACTCCTGAACAATACACTCCTAACAGTATTACTGAAGAAATAGTTCTTTATATCAAACCAGCAAATGAAAAATTGATGACCGATCCTTGGGAAATTAAACGTCGTTATCTTACGACTCAACAATTTCCTCCAGATTTTGACCAGTACCGTTATATTTATGAACAGATACTCATTGAAACTGCTACCATGGAGCTTAAGCATACTTTGCATGATCCTTCCAAAACTGCTACTCCAATCCAACTCAGTAAAACTACCATCCGCAATATTATGCCCATTGCTACATGGAGCATTCATCCGCATACCACTCGCCAACTTGACGTTCGCAACAAAGACACTCGTTATAGTTATTGGGATTATATTAATGCATTTACTTATGCATTCTATTACCAGAATCCTATCTATAATCATTCCTAGTTCATCTGAATTTGTCCCGATGTCCTAAAAAATGATTTACCAAACTGGTTTCTCGTTTGGTTGGACAAATTTGGGCTACAACTTTGTAACGCCCTCAAAAATAATGATATTAAACCAACAATATTAACATGCTATGATATATAAAAGATCCACGTCCTTCCATTCATCAGAGTGTTATTACAAAAGGTATTACATGTTAACAACAAAAGCAAATGCCCTACGACTTCTGACTTTCAAGTTAACACTTGGTTACAAGAAAGTAGAGTGCTAACTCATTTACACATTAAGCCCTAGGCTTGAATTTACATGTAACCTTTGCAAAAGGAAGGACAACCAAAAAGTCCGTCCGCCACTAGCCTCCCAAGCTAAGTCCTTGGAGGTGGCATGCTACCGATGCACAAAATGATGTTCCCATATAGGGTGAGCCACGGCCAAAGAGAAATACACTAAACCGCTTATAAATAATGACTAAAAGTTTAACAGCTTGATAGATGGCCAACTCTTTTACATTCTTTCATCTCTTCAACAAATATAAACAAAACAGTTATATTCATACTTCCAATGACAAGCTTATACGCTCTGCCAATACATTTCTAGATAAGCATACATGCTCTATCTACGGAGTTCATCCCCTATCTCATCCCAATAACATCCGGTTTAGAGGTCCATCCCTATCTTCCCTAAACCATGAGTACATCCCCTATCTCCTCCAACACAACACAATGCATATATATAACAATTATACACATCACATATCAATACATAAAATCAATGTATTCTTTCCATCGTCATAACCCATGACCCAATTCTATCTCAATTCCTCATTTTCCACAATTAATTATTCAAATTAATTAATCAATGTAATTAGGACGTTTCCATAATTAACATTACAACCCTTAGGTTCCAATTTCACTAATGTTTCAACATTAATTCCATGTTTCTATACCAAACATGCTTCTAGGTTTATTATAGACAAAACCCCAAACTTTTATAAAATTACACAATGGCCCAAAGTTTCCCAAAATTACACAACAACTACCAACATATCAAAATGCTAAAAATTCAAAGACAAAATCCATAAAAAGGAGTAGGATATCCCTACCTCAAAGTTTGAGCTCAAAAGGAGATGAAGACCCAACACCCAACTTGCTCCAAAACCGAATATTTTCAGATTATATCGAAGCCCAAGTCACCCTCTACCTTTTTAACAAAGCACCTAGGGAAGATTCACCCTCTAGGGAGATGATTTCTTAGAGAGAAGGCAAGTCTAGAGAGAGAGGCTCTCAAATTTAGGGTTTTAAAAAGTAAAAGCTTCAAAAAAGTGAAGTTTAGATCGTGCCGCGAATCGATATAAACAAAGCTCGCTCGGCGAAGACTTGGTCGCCGAGCGACTGCAACCTGAAACCTTAGCTCGAGTCAAGAAGGTCTCGCTCGAGCCAACATCTTAGAAGCTCGCCGGCGAAGAAAAGCTCGCCGAGCAGGAGCTCGACCTTCAGTTCAACTAGAGACGACGCTCGAAGCGACGAACCGCCGCCGAAGCGAAGATCGAACCAGATCGCTGAAGCGAAGAATCAGCTCGCCGAGCGAAATCATGGTGTTCAGTTCAGCCAGAGCCGATCGCCGCTCAGCGAAGCCGCTCTGGCTCGACCCACCAGACACAACTCAACTCTCGCCGGCGACCAACTCCTCGCCGGCGAAGGACAAAAATGCAGGCAAAGAACCCTTGGCTCCCAAACACAACCAACTGAAACAAACACGCCCAACACATCCTATAACTCAAATACAATATATGAAAGGACGTAACAGGACAACAATCCACTATCAACATCCACGGCACATGTCCGGATCATCAGACAACAAGGGGTAAACCCGGGATCGCTATAACCTCCCCCCCTTAAAGAATTTCGTCCCCGAAATTAAAACAAGTTTTTGAAAAGCAAGCCTTTTTCTCCATTTTAAACAATGTCATAACACAATATTTAACAATTCGATCCATTACCGGTCATCCATCTCTTATCAAGAGGCATTTCGTAATATACATTTTCAAGCGCATCTATAACATGCATTTCTTGTTCCACTTTCCAACCACTCTCAATATACATGGTTTCACAAATCATATCATAACAAAATTTCATGATACATCTCCAATTCTATAATATAGCCAACATATGCAACATTATAATCAATTCTCACATTAAGGCAAGTTTTACACTACTCCCTTAAATCAAAACATATACCATGTTTTACAACTTAAGACACATACAACGTTCTTAAAGTTCAACAAAATTATAAGTTCTTATTACACGACTACAAATCAACAAACAAGTCCGGATATTTCTCGCGGACTTCCAACTCACGTTCCCAAGTGGCTTCCTCCACTCCGTGATGCTTCCACAAAACCTTCACCAAAGGAATGGTCTTGCCACGCAGGACTTGGTCCCGCCTATCCAAGACCCGAACCGGTCTCTCCTCATACGAGGCATCCTCATCTACCTCCAAATCGGTCCAATCCAACACATGTGATGGATCCGGCTCATACTTCCGAAGCATACTCACATGAAACACGTCATGAACTCCGGACAACTGTGGCGGCAAAGCTAAACGGTAAGCAACCTCGCCAATCCTCTCAAGGATCTCAAAAGGACCAATAAACCGAGGTGATAACTTTCCTCTCTTCCCAAACCTCATCAATCCCCGCCTAGGTGATATCTTCAGAAAGACATGATCACCTATCTCAAACACCAACGGTCTCCTCCTACGGTCTGCATAAGATTTCTGACGACTCTGGGCTGTAACAAGCCTCCTACGGATAAGTTCAACTTTCTCCGTCGTCTCCCTAACCAACTCCGGACCCAACAAAGGTGTATCACCCACCTCGGCCCAACAAACTGGAGACCTACAAGGTCGGCCATACAAGGCCTCAAACGGTGCCATACCGATACTAGACTGAAAACTGTTATTGTAGGCAAACTCCACCAGCGGTAAGTGCCTCTCCCATGTCCCACTGAAATCAAGGACACAACCCCGAAGCATATCCTCAAGGATCTGAATGGTACGCCGATCGCCCATCACCGAGGATGATAAGTCGTACTAAAGGTCAACTTAGTACCTAAAGCATTCGCAAACTCGCCACAACCTAGCAAAGAAACGAGGATCTCTATCTCGAGACGATCGTCACTGGGACCGGTTGCAATTTTACGATGTCGCGACCATACAGGACGGCGAGATGACCTAGTGAATCTCTCACGCGGATGGGAATGAAATGCTCCGACTTGGTCAGCCGGACTACAACCACCCAAATAGTGTCACTACCCCGCCGAAGTCTTGGAAGACCTACAACGAAGTCCATGGTGACATGCTCCCACTTCCACTCGGCAATAGGCAAGGGTCAGAACAAACCCGCCGGCCTCGATGCTCGGCCTTCACTTGTCGACAAGTAAGGCACTTAGACACGAAGATCGCCACATCTCTCTTCATACCCCGCCACCAAAACGGCGACCCAAATCCCGATACATCTTAGTACCTCCGGATGCACCGAAAGCGCGAATGATGGAACTCTGAGTACCTCCTCTCGACAGACTCGGCACAAACAGACGGTCTCGGTATCTCAAACTCGGATCGGATACGTCAAACCCTTCTCGACCTTCCCACTAGAGATCTTTTCTCTAAGGATTCTACCTCAAGGTCACCTCTCGTGCCTCTAACACTCGAGTCACAAGTGTAGGTTGCGCAACAACAGAAAACAAGGCCGCAGCCTCAACGGATTCGCCCAGAAGCAAGTCAAACTCGCCAAGTGCCCCCAACATCTCCCACTCTCGGATGGCTACACAAGCGACATCACTAATGGATTTCCTACTAAGAGCATCGGCCACAACATTGGCCTTCCCTGGGTGATAATGCAACTCGAAGTCGTAATCTTCTATAAACTCCATCCACCTCCTCTGCCTCAAATTCAAGTCCTTCTGTGAAAACAGATATTTCAGACTCTTATGATCCGAGAACACCTCGAATCTCTCACCATAAAGGTAGTGCCTCCAGATTTTCAAGGCAAAGATCACAGCCGCCAACTCTAGGTCGTGTGTAGGGTAATTCTTCTCGTGTATTTTTAACTGACGTGAGCCATAAGCTACCACTTTCCCTCCCTGCATCAACACACAACCCAAACCCTCTCGTGAGGCATCACAATAGACTGCATAACCCAACCCTCTCCTAATAATCAAGATCGAGCGGTGGTCAATCTAACTTTCAACTCTCAACGACTTTTCACAAGTCTCACTCCATACAAATTTGACTCCCTGGCGAGTCAACCTAGTCAACGGCGAAGCTAACCTGGAGAAATCTTTCACAAATCGACGGTAGTACCCAGCTAATCCCAGAAAACTGCGGATCTCAAACACACTCTTAGGCTGTGCCCAATCTTGCACTGCCTCAGTCTTGGATGTATCAACAGACACCCCTTCCCCGGAAACTACATGGCCTAAGAACTTGACTTCTTTTAGCCAGAACTCGCACTTCCCAAACTTGGCATACAGCCTATGGGCTCTAAGCAACTCAAGCACCACTCTCAAGTGTTCCTCGTGCTCTATCTCTGAGGGTGAATAGATAAGAATGTCGTCCACAAAAACGACCACAAAACGATCCAAGAATTCCCGGAAGATCCGGTTCATCAAGTCCATAAAGACTGCCGGTGCATTGGTGAGCCCAAATGGCATCACTAGAAACTCATAATGGCCATACCGCGTACGGAATGCCGTCTTCGGAATGTCCTCCTCTCTGACCCTCAACTGGTGGTAACCCGATCTCAAATCTATCTTAGAGAAACAACGGAACCCTTCAACCGGTCGAACAAATCATCTATACGGGGCATAGGGTACTTATTCTTAACGTAGTCGATTCAACTTCCGGTAGTCGATACACAACCTCAAGGCACCGTCTTTCTTTTTTAGCAAAGAGGGCCGGTGCTCCCCACGATACACTAGGCTACGAAGCCCTTATCTAGCAATTCTTGGAGCTGAACTTTCAACTCAATCAACTCTGCCGGTGCAAAACGATAAGGTGCCATAGAAATCGGCACCGTGCCGGGCACTAAATCAATAGAGAACTCTGTCTCTCGGTGGGGTGGCAAATCAACAAGATCCTCGGGAAAGACGTCCGAGTACTCACAAACTACCCTTGGCAACTCAATCTGGGTCTCATCACACTCACCATTCTCAAAACTAGCAAGTAGACTACTAAGCTCATTCCGCCTTCGCGGACCGCACCCCTGTGGCATAATACTACCAACCCGGTCTCCTAAAAAGTGGAAAAACTCCCCGCTCAGCATGCAATGGTAACCCTCTGGCGGTAGCAATCAATAACCGCCGGTAGATGACGATAACCGATCCATATCCAAAATAACATCAAAACCCTTCATGGGCATAACTACAAATGGAAAAGGAAGTCGATGATAAATGGACCTCTATATCACAACCTCTACATCCGTGCCTCAAAATTAACTCACCCCCAATAGGTGACACAACGCAAATAGGAGATGCTAAAAGTGCTAACTCCAGTTCCAACACAGATGCAAATGCAGCAGATACAAAAGAATGAGATGCACCCGTGTCAATCAACACTCTAGCAACCGAGTTGCAAAACAAAAAAGTACCTCTCACTACTGATGGAGTCGGTACTAGGTCTGTGATAAGATACACGCGCCCAGAGGCCCTCGATCTACACCTTTCGCCTCTCGGAGCATAGGATCGCTGTCTTGTTGGGACGACAAAGCCCCGGGATTGCCCCTCGAGCCCTGCCCTGCCTGACCTGGCTGAAACCCCTGCGTCTGTCTAGAACCAGACGCTCCTGGAGTGGCACTCAACCGTGGGCAATACCTCTTCATGTGCCCGGCCGTCCCACACTGTAACACGATATGGGCCCCTGCCTGAACTCGACTCGTGGTCTGGTGACGAAGAAGCGACTCTCGACCCTATACGTGGGCAACAGAAACCTTGTGACCGGTGGCCACACTTGTAGCAATTGAACTCTCCTGATCGCCCTCCCGGAGCCTGCACTCGGTACTGGGAAAGTTGACCTGGCCAAACCACCCTGGGACGGCTGAGGATTATAACCCCTCTGCCTCCTACCATCACCCTGTCCCTCTTGGCCCCTCTTGGAGCCCCCATGTTCTCCCTCCTGCATCATCAGCTCCATATGAGCTGCAGCATCCACCAAATGCCTGTACTCTCGAATATAAGGTCCACCAACTTTCAACTTGAGGTCCCACCTCAACTTCCGCTCAAACTCATAGCAACGGCGCTCCTCTGTCGCCACAAGTTCAGGTGCAAACCTGGACAAGCTAGTAAATGTAGCCTCAAACTCGGCCACAGACAAACCCTCCTGCTTAAGCTTGGTAAACTGATCCCTTAGTCTCTCTCTAGCCACTGCGGATAAAAACCTCTCCTGGAAAGCATTCACAAACGCCTCCCAAGTACCACCCACACGAACTTTCTCATACTTCCACCATTGACCCGCATCTCCCTTCAGCTGGAAGGATGCCAAGGTCACTTTCAATGCTCCGTCCTCAATGCCTAGCATTTCGAACGTTTTACTCATCTGTTCTAGCCACTCGTCTGCCTTCAATGGCTCCTTGGGATCCCCAACAAACTCCTCCGGGTTAGACCGGAAGAACTCCCTCTTCAAGAAAGAAGGTCCTACCTCAGTTGCCTGATTTCCTGCTCTGAGAATACCTAAGGCCCCTGCTATCTCTCGGGCCAAGGCACCCATAGCCTGCTGACCCACTGGCTCGGCCACATTGGCCTGACCAACCCCTTCCTGAACTGCCGGAACTTCATCCGAATGGCACTTCTGCCTCCTAGGCCTACCACGCCTACCACCTCTTGCTCGTCCTGACACCCTAATATAGGTATCACAGAACATTAGCACATTTATCAACGTGCCAAAACTAAACACTCATGTCCTAATACATGGATAACTGTAATTCATTCCACGTAAGCACATAAACACATAAGCACTTACGAATTTCATTTCCGGATGATGACAGTCCCAAGGCGTTACTAGAGTACCGGTTAGAAACAGCATTGATCAAGTGCCTTTCCAACGGGACTCTCAGAAACCCAAAGATCCAGTCAACATCCTAGAAACTAAATCCCATACCCAAATAATCACATAAGCACGTTATCAATTAAACATATAGCATATGACACTACACTAAGTCTCTATCAAGCGAGACAAACCCATTGTGATCCTAATCACTTCCCACGTACCCAAAGTATTCGAACCCGGTACGCTCTGATACCAAGTTGTAACGCCCTCAAAAATAATGATATTAAACCAACAATATTAACATGCTATGATATATAAAAGATCCACGTCCTTCCATTCATCAGAGTGTTATTACAAAAGGTATTACATGTTAACAACAAAGCAAATGCCCTCACAGACTACGACTTTCAAGTTAACATTTGGTTACAAGAAAGTAGAGTGCTAACTCTTTTCCACATTAAGCCCTAGGCTTGAATTTACATGTAACACTGCAAAAGGAAGGACAACCAAAAAGTCCGTCCGCCACTAGCCTCCCAAGCTAAGTCCTTGGAGGTGGCATGCTACCAGTACCTGAAAATTATGTTCCCATATAGGGTGAGCCATTCAAAGAGAAATACACTAAACCGATTATAAATAATGACTAATAGTTTAACAGTTGATAGATGGCCAACTCTTTTACATTCTTTCATCTCTTCAACAAATATAAACAAAACAGTTATATTCATACTTCCAATGACAAGCCTATACGCTCTGCCAAAACAATTCTTGATTAGCATACAAGCTCTATCTACGGAGTTCATCCTATCTCCTCCCAATAACATCCGGTTTAGAGGTCCATCCCTATCTTCCCTAAACCGCGAGTACATCCCTATCTCCTCCAACACAACACAATGCATATATATAACAATTATACACATCACATATCAATACATAAAATCAATGTATTCTTTCCATCGTCATAACCCATGACCCAATTCTATCTCAATTCCTCATTTTCCACAATTAATTATTCAAATTAATTAATCAATGTAATTAGGACGTTTCCATAATTAACATTACAACCCTTAGGTTCCAATTTCACTAATGTTTCAACATTAATTCCATGTTTCTATACCAAACATGCTTCTAGGTTTATTATAGACAAAACCCCAAACTTTTATAAAATTACACAATGGCCCAAAGTTTCCCAAAATTACACAACAACTACCAACATATCAAAATGCTAAAAATTCAAAGACAAAATCCATAAAAGGAGTAGGATACCCCTACCACAAAGTTTGAGCTCAAAAGGAGATGAAGACCCAACACCCAACTTGCACCAAAACCGAATATTTTCAGATTATATCGAAGCCCAAGTCACCCTCTACCTTTTTAACAAAGCACCTAGGGAAGATTCACCCTAGGGAGATGATTTCTTAGAGAGAAGGCAAGTCTAGAGAGAGGCTCTCAAATTTAGGGTTTTAAAAAGTAAAAGCTTCAAAAAGTGAAGTTTAGATCATGTGGCCAATCGATATAAACAGTTCGCTCGGCGAAGACTTGGTCGCCGAGCGACTGCATACGTAAAACCGTAGCTCGAGCCAAGAAGGTCTCGCCGAGCCAACATCTTAGAAGCTCGCCGGCGAATAGAAGCTCGCCGAGCGAAGAAAAGCTCGCCGAGCAGAGCTCGACCTTCAGTTCGCAACTAGACGACGCTGAAGCGATTTTCGGCGAACCGCGAGCGAAGACGAAACCAGATCACTCGAAGCGAAGAATCACTCGCCGAGCGAAATCATGGTGTTGAGTCCAGCCAGAGCCGCGATCGCCGCTCAGCGAAGCCGCCTGCTCGACCCACCAGACATTAACTCAACTCTCGCCGGCGACCAACTCCTCGCTCGAGCGAAGGACAAAAATTCTGGGCAGCAACCCTTGGCTCCCAAACACAACCAACCTGAAACAAACCTGCCCAACACATCCTATAACTCAAATACAATATATGAAAGGACGTAAACAGGACAACAATCCACTATCAACATCCACGGGCACATGTCCGGATCACTGTACAACAAGGGGTAAACCCGGGATCGCTATAAACTTGAAGTTTTAACAGTATCTATCCATGATGCCTTTAATGAATGGCAAATTGCTTATTCTCATTTACCAGGACAAAAGGATATTTCTATGACCAAATCTTTGGTTCATTTTACTATCCATTTCAGTATTCCACAGATATAGAAATGGGATTTCCAATGTGACTATCAAAATAAGATTACACGTCTCAAAAGAGTTTGAGATGGTGGGATAAGGGAATAAATCCCACTTTACCAAAAACTGCCCAAAAAATTAAGGCCTATACTCAAGCCTGCTAGGATGCTATTCCTAAAACAATTCCTAGTCAACCAGTCATTCAAAATCCTTTTTTACAAATTCAAACAGAATTACGTCAAAAATATTCGAATTTGTCAGAAACGGAATTAATCATTAAAAGTATGGATTTCATAAAGGAACAATTCCTTCAGACTATCTCCACTGATGACACCTCCATGAAATCCATTACTAGCAGTCAAGACCAGGAAGATCCAAACCAGGATGAAAATGAATTTGTTATTCTAGCTGGCAAATCACAGGATCCAACAGAACATGAACCTAACTTTGGTGATTTTTGGGATTCACTCACCAGTATGATTGCTGAAAAGATTGACAAAGAAAAAGATAAAAAAAGGCAAAGGCAAAGCATAATGCCCTTCACCAGCAATAATCTTTCCAGCTAAGTGTCGACACAAAACGACAATCAACAGTAATCGTATATAATGCAACTTTTAGAAAAGCAGATTCCTTGTCTGCTATCTAGCACAAAGACCGACAATTGTCTCATATCAGTCTCAAGAAGGTAAGGATGTTGATTCCCATTTCCCACTCAGCTTTGAGGATATGGATGACCGACTCCAACCAACAAGGACACGCCACCTGTCCTCACCTTATCTTATCTTTTCTCTTTTCTTATCTATAAAAGGGATACCCTCATCCTTTTTGAGGCAGAGTGTGTTTATCTAATTTGTTTTCTTTGGTAACATCTAAGTGTGCTCTCTTTCTCTCCCTTGTAAAATTCTCAGTTTATGATATATATAAATTAAGCGTTGAAGAATTATGTTGTTTTGAAGATTCTGGTTGTAAGTATTTTCTTCTCTATTATGTATGCCTGTAAATTTACTTGTTGATTTGTTCAATGTTTTAGAATTTTATTGTGACAGTAGAAATATATATTTGCGACAGCTTCAGGCTAACGATCCGTATTTATAGCCATATCTTTGTAACCAGTTAGAATTTTGTAATCAACAAATTAATCAGGATTCAACAGCAAATCCAGGAGCAGATCCACCTGTGGGCGGCCGCTATCCGGCCTCCACCTCAACAATAAACCATGAGACCATATATGTAGAAATTTAAATCTAATATATTAATAATATCAATGATAATATTCCTCGATTTGTGCTTAATAAGGGTAGACTAGAGTGAAGTTAAGTGGGACGTCATCCAAGTCACGTATAGGTTAGAAGACCATAGGTGCAGTCATTGCGTATAGGTCTGTTCCCTTGTAAAGTGTTGACAAATGTGCTTGGCTATAACCATGCGTCAAGCATCTTAGTTGGTACCAGAGCAATGATCGAGCACTGTGTTCATGCATTTGACTCCAAACATGCAAGATCCACACGAGAACTTCTCTAAACCCTTGCAATTCTTGGCAAAAACGGCCATGCCGAGGTCAGTGAAGTCGCGGCAGTAGCGAAGCTTGAGGCATGTGAGGTTAACGTAGTGGAGCGAGATAAGAATCAAGGCATCATTGTATAAGCTAACGAATAACCGGTCGCATTGGAAAGTAAGCTTCATGATGGTGCCAAAGCGAGAGAAAAGAGAAGGGTTGAGATGGAGAGAGAAATAAGGTTTGATTTGAGAGTCAAGTTTCTCTGTGATATATGAGTGTGAGGTTGAGGGACCATAGACATCACTAAACAATATTGTGGATTTCTTCAATTACTAAAATGAGAGAGAGACCTTAAACTAATTTTCTATTTCTATAATGTTTTATTTGTTTTGATTTATGAAAAAACACAGAATTTCTTTTACTAATATTTTGTTAAGAATTTCTTTTACTAATATTTTGTTACGAGCTTAACTAATGTGTTATTTGTTTTGATGGCAATGGTGTTGATGTGATAATTGTGCAACAGTAGTAGTCGAAGTGGCAATGGTGATCGTTGCAGTGATAATACTTGTGCTAGTGCTAGTGATAATAATAATGATAAGGGCATGAGGTGATAGTGCGGCGATAGTGGTGGTGAGACACTGTTATTAAAAGATTTTGAATAAATTTTATTTTTTTAGTTTAAAAATAAAAATATTCTCTATCCAAATAAATTTATTTTTCATTGACTATAAAAATAAAAAATAAAATATTGTTAACTTTTATTTTCATGTATCAAAAGTCAAAAAATGCCAATATTTTTTTAAAAAAAAAATCGTTAAAATAATTGAAGTATTGGTGTTACAATAAATTTTAATTGATACATGTAATTTATGAGTAATTGTAATTATTTGATGTAGAGGTTCACATCAAGAGAAAAAAATCATTAATATATTTGCTAAATACATTTACACCACATTAATTTCTTATTACTATTCAACGCGAGCAAATTTAATCGATTCTTATAATAGTTGTTACTTTTTAACTTTACTCAACTTAATTTTTTTGGCAAGTTATTAATTGGATAGTGAAAAATTGTTATTGCAAATTTGTTAATAACATTTATGCTACTTACAAGAAATAATTTTGATACAATAGTGTGGATGCTGAGAATCCAACTCCCTCTCTACAAGTTCTATATTATGTTCTCTCTTCAAAATCAAAAGAACTTGATCTCTGCGATCATCGGCAGAGCGAACGACGGTGCTAGCATTAGTAGATACAGTGTTGAGACAAGACAATATAATCCTGTTCTTACCTTTCCTCTTCTTCATCCTTCACCAACCACCACCACCAATTCGTTGTTAGTGCCCACAACCATCGCCGATCACCTATGATCATCCGATACTCCTCCGATCGCAAAAAACTATATAATGACCAATAGAGAAAGAGTACATACCGCTCACCATCAACGCCACTACTCATCATCATCACTGCCGCCGTTGATACAACTCCACAACTCCCCAAACCCGCCTCTTCACTCACAAGCGTTGCTCTCAAACTCGGCTCCCTTCGAACTCGCACTCGCAAGAATGAGAATTGTTTCAATGTTTTTTTATGTTGTGTTTTACTCGATTTCTGACTCTCCTTTTCTCTCTCTATTTTAGCTTTTGTGGCTGCGTCTGGTTTTATGTTTCCTTGCATAATTCAAACCCCAAAACACCTTTGATTCTATCAAGGAATAGGCCGTCAATCACAAGCTTCACACTTTTGCTTTTGATTTGATTGTTTTGGTTTCAAATTTTTTCGAAGGACGTTTATTTGCTAAGCGACATAGCAGGTTCAATCGCCAACAATTGGTCCCAACCCAACATGAAAACCAGTGTTCAAATCATTTACGCTATGTACGATTTTGCATAACCCATTTAGAAATCTGAGAAAAATAGAGGGAAAAAGAAAATAAAAATGAAAAGTTTCTATTTTTGTTTGGGATTTGATAAAACATTAATTCGATCAATTTAGGGTTTTATGAAAGGGCCCAGTAGATTTTGTGAAATTTCTATTTTTGTGCTTTTTGGGTTGATGATGATCTTCTAAGGCTCCTTCAATGGCAGCATAGAATTCCAGTTTTCTTGCGTAGAAATCTAAAGTATTTTTGACTTCGTCTCGCCACCTTCAATTTCGTAGGAATCCATATCACCAATCTTTCCCCCTGCTTCAGCTTCGTTCTCCACAATCTATATTAACACACCGTCAAATTCATATCCACGAAATAAAGCACAAATGAAATTTGTGGTTTTTTTATTTTAATAAATTCAAAGCACTCTAATCACCTCTGGAGATAATACAGTTGCTGTTGTCGGCATAAATGAGACAACTGAACCAAATTTGTTGAAAACAATCCTCAATGCATCATACTCCATATTCTTCAAGATTTCATCTGCAAGAATAGAAACCTGCAGGGGCAACAATTTGGATATAGCAAGTAAAGAAAAAAGGAAAATAAAATCAAGCATTAACCTAGTGGCTCAGGGAGTTCGTATCCTGATTGACCAAAGAGTTTGGTTTGAAAGGAAAGGAGCATTTAAATATGCAAATACCTCAAGCAAGATTGATTATAGAGTACCCATACACACACATACAGACATACCTTTTTAGTATATACAACTTTGGAATTATATGCCTGATTTTGGTGGAACAAAAATGAAATATGAATGATCTAAGATTTGCATACAAGTGCATAAAAAGACAAATTAAGCTTTCATGAATCATGGTAATTTGGCTAATGATACTTGAGTTCGTTCTCAAGTTCAATTAATTCTTGATCCGTACACAAATTTTTTTTATTCAAAGTTCATGTTAGACACAGCCAAACAATAGAAAGTTAAAATTAAAAATCAACATAAACCTCAAATAGCCCAAAAAAACCAAGTGGGTATTTCAGTGATGCCATTAAAGGAGCCTTAGAAAATCATCATCAACCCAAAAGCACAAAAATAGAAATTTCACAAAATCTGCTAGGCCCTTTTATAAAACCCTAAATCGATCAAATTAATGTTTTAACAAATCCCAAACAAAAACAGAAACTTTTCACTTTTATTTTCCTTTTTCCCCAATATTTTCTCAGATTTCTAAATGGGTTATGCAAAATCGTACCTAGCGTAAATGATTTGAACAATGGTTTTCATGTTGGGTTAGGACTAATTGTAGGCTATTGAACCCGCTATGCCGCTTAGAAAATAAACATCCTTCAAAAAAAAATTGAAACCAAAACAATCAATCAAAATCAAAAGTGCAAAGCTTGTGATCGACAGCCTATTCCTTGATAGAATCAAAGGTGTTTTGGGGTTTGAATTGCGGCAAGGGAAACACAAAAACAAACACAGCCACAAAAGCAAAAACAAAGAAAGAATAGGAGAGCCAGAAATTGAATGAAACACAACATTAAAAAAACACTAAAACAATTCTCAATCTTACCATGCGAGTGCGAGTTCGAAGGGAGCCGAGTTTGAAAGCAACATCAGTAGTGAAGAGGGAGGGTTTGAGACAGTTGCAGAGTTGGATCAATGGCGACAGTGATGATAAGCAGCGGCAGTGATGGTGAGCAATGGCATCTACTCTTTCTTTATTGGTCGAGAGAGAGAAAGAGAGAGAGGATTATGTAGTTTTTTTGCGATCGAAGGAGTATCGGATGATCATAGGTGATCGGCGATGGTTGTGGGCACCGTGACTTAATTGGTGGTAGTGGTTGGTGAAGGATAAAGAAGGAGAAAGGTAAGAAACGATTATATCGCCTTGTCTTAAGATCAGATTCTACTAATGCTAGCACTCACGTTTATTTCCGCCGATGATTGCAGAGATTAGGTTCTTTTGATTTTGAAGAGAGAACGTGAGAGAGAGCCTATAAAGAGGGAGCTGAAGAGACGTGTTTGGGCAGACATAGTAGAAAGAGAGAGAGAGAGAGAGAGAGAGTTTGGATGGGAAAAAAATTGATCACAACCATTAGATATTGATTAAGAATCATCTCAGCCATTCAAATGAAATATATCTCTGATACATTTTGATACATTTTCAAAAACTGTTCTGTCTTATATATATATATACTAGCGTATGTCCGTGCCTAAAGGCACGGTGTAAATAATGTTAGGATTAGAATATAATTGTAATCCCAACACTATTTAAATTTATTTTTTAATTTAATAAAATCACAAATTTATTATAAAATTTTGGAGTTCTCACAAAACTCCTCACGAAAACTCGCTTTTGCGTATATAATATATAGCTAGATAGATAGATGTGCCTGGCATACATACAATTTCTACAGGCATACATACAATGCTGCTTTTACTTATATAATTATATGAAAATTGTATGTATACTCATAATGTCCTAATGTATTACGGGCATACATACATTGTATGGAAATATGTGTAAAATATATTGAATAAAAAGGAGAAAATAAAAAAAATAAACACATAGAGAAAAAAATAAAAACGGGAGAAAATAAAAAAAAAATGAAAAGAAAATAGAGAGGAAGATGGGATCATGGGATCATGGAAGGATATGTGAGAAAAGGAAAAAGTAAGAAAGAGAGAGAGAGAGAGAGAGAGAGAGAGAGAGAGAGAGAAGCGGGAAAGTAGAAAATGTATATATAGGATATTTTTTGAAAAAATATATCTCAGCCATTGTTTTGTAATTTGAATAGATCTGAGCCATTCAACTGTCCTAATAGGACAAAAATATGTTGAAGATTTAAAAACCGTCCTGCTTTATGTTGAAAATTCATATAAGGTCTAAATTTATAAAGTCTATCAAGCATTCAATATATTTAAAAATAATAATTAATTGTTCAAATTCATTTAATTTGTGGACTATAAAATTTATTAATTTAATCTCCACTACACAGTAAAATTTGGCTCCTAATTCTGGGATCGTAGACTTTTCCATATAATATGAATAAAAATAAATGAACAAAAAGGAGAAAATAAAAAATAAAAAATAAATAAATAGAGAGAAAAATAAAAATGGGAGAAAATAAAAAAATAAAAAGAAAAGAGAGAGAAATGTGGGATCATGGAAGGATAGGTAAGAAAAGGAAAAAGTAAAAGAGAGAAGCGGGAAAATAGAAAATGTACATGTAGGATATTTTTTGAAAAATATATCTCAGCCGCTGCTTATAATTTAAATAGATCTAAGCCGTCCAAATGTCCTAGTAGGACAAATGTGTGTAGGATAAATTCAAATACCATCCTGCTTTATTATATAGACTAGCGTATGCCCGTGCCTAAAGGCACGATGTAAATAATTTAAAAATTAAAATGCAATTATAATTTATACGTATTATGTTGAAATTTATAAAGTTTGTGTCATTTTTGATAAAGATACTGAAAAAATATATTGAAATATTTTTCTCCTTAAAGAACTTATAACAATTTTGCTTGTATTACACACTCTACAAAACTCAAATAAAATAACAACTCCCCCTAATCTTAATGCAAATTAAGAAACAAACATATAGGATTTAAAGTTATATTGCATATCAAAATATAAAAGGCCGCAAAAAAAAGTGTAAACACTGAACGAAAAACAGAAATAAATTTATACTGTCATACACCAAAAGAGTAGGTTAAAACTTTACAAAAAGTGGGTTAAAGCTTTACAAAATATGTATGCTTTATAAAAGATGTGCCACTAACATGTCATATACCAAAAATATGTATGCTTTACAAAAGATGTGTCAATAACATGTCTTCAAATATGCGTTTGCCCAAACTTCCTCCTCATTACTTTCCAAAAAGTCTTTGTATCAACTTTTATGTATCCCCAATGAGGAATATGCACAACAATCTAATAATTTGTGGAAACAAAAAAAATATAGATTAGTGCATTTGTTGGAAATATACATGTCAAAATACTTTGAGATTGAAATTACCTTATTACATCCCCATTGAAGCAAGGTAGTCGTATTTCTCCGTTTAAGCTCCATAGATTTTTCTGTCCAATCCTACAAAAGTCCAAATTTCAAAATATTATTAAATTGAAATTTTTTAAAAAGTTATATAATCAACAGACATAAATCTACGTGGTTACCTTCTAATAAAACGTCATTTAATCTGCATAGAATACTACAGCAACACTTCCGGATAAACAATATTTGTAGTAAAATCCAAATTATCTTTAAGGAGAAGAATACTTATACGATCAAAGGATGTACATCTAGACAATGCCATATATAATTGCTCATGGCTAAACACTGGTATACGCAAATCAACCCCAACAAATTTCACAGATTGTCCTTGAGATTTATTAATGGTCAAGGCATATGCCAATCGGACTGGAAATTGACGTCTTGTCATTTGGAAAGGCATTTCTGAAGAAGATGGTGTCAAAGATATCCTTGGTATGAATGCCAAATTGCCAAACTTTTCTCCAGTTAAAATTTGAGCTTCAATTATACGAGTGCCGCACCTAGTAACCATCAATCTTGTACCATTACATAGTCCATCTTTCGGTGCAATATTTCTCAACAATATTATAGGACAACCCACTTTCAACTCTAACTTAAAAGTTGGCAACCCAGGAGGATTCAATGAATTTAAATATTCATTAGGATATTTATTTGTAATGGTAGGATCAATTTCATTATCTTCAGACATTTTATCTGCGGCAAGATAAGTATATAATCTCCCTGGAAAGATATTCAACGCAGTAGGATTAATGTCACTAACATCATCGTTACGCGCAGACAGAATTGTGCGTTCAGTTAAAAATGTTGGGGTTGACGTCTCTATCATATTCAATTGTGGATAAACTGTAGAGAGTAATTCATTCAAATCTTGACATTTGTGTATTGTTGATGGAAGGTTAACGATTTCTTGAGGATTGGTCCCAATCTAAAAAAAAGTGAAATCAATAAAAAAGTAAGTGCAAACACAATTTATTATTTTAAAATAATCTATATAATACAGGTTAAAGTAGTGTTACCTCTATCAAGAAATTTGCAAAATTAGCATTTTCATGGCCTTCATGATTCAAGCGCATATTCAAATCCAAAGTCAAGATATATATATATATATATGCTTCCATAGAACAGAGTGTCTTAATGATGCATTCACAATTTGCTCACGAACTCCTTTGGGTATAACTGGTAAGATTTGTCGAAAGTCTCCTGCAAGAACAACAGTAATACCCCCAAATGGCTTTTCACTATCACAAATATCCCTCAATGTACGATCAATCGCCTCAACACAATGTCTATGTTGCATAGGAACTTCATCCCAAATTATGAGTTTTGTTTCTCTAAATAACTCAGCTTGTAATGATTGTTTGCTAAACCCACAAAGTGAATTTTCCAATACATCTAACGGAATGGAAAATGTTGAATGTGCAGTGCGACCTCCTACCAGTAACAGTGATGCAATTCCAGACGAAGCCACAGTAACAATGATATGCCCAAGGCTACGACATTTTAATGCAATCGTATTGTATAGAAATGTTTTCCCTGTTCCTGCACCCCCATTCAGAAAGAAAACAGTTCCTTTATTTTGGAAAATTGAAGAAGTGATTGTATTATAAGCATTCCGCTGTCCATTATTGAGACAATCAATAGTAATTTGTGGATCTGCATGTTGTGCCTCACTCTGCAGTTGTTGATGTTCAACTATCAATCGATTACCAACTACTGCACTCCAATTTGCAGTAGGTTGTGGCATGGGTGGGAAGTCAATTAAACTTTTTCCTGATTCATGAAGCATTAGATTCAAAAGATGGAGACCATAATCTTCAATTTGAGCCTTAGTTGGTTTAAAAATGACAAACAGTGTACAAATCTTATGTGCAAGATCATCACATATATGCGTTGAAAATTGATTCCATAATGCACATGGATTTAGTGGAGAGCACTGTGTGAGAATAATACTAAACAATCTTCTCAATTGATATCTAGTTTTTATGACTGCAGCCTCTTTCAAGTATTGTATCCATTCTTTATCATCTTCTAAAAGCCCCCTTGTAACACATGCTAATTTAAATGTATCATGCACAACATTATCGACCGTGCGTAAAGACTGAAATGACTTTGGTCCTTTAACAACGGTTAGTAACAAACGTAGATAAAATCTTTCACCACAATTAGGGCTAGCAAAGTACATTCTACCAATTGCATATCCCCTTTCTCTTGATTTCCATCTCTTTTCTGACTTGAGCCAAACAAAATGTTGTGGAAATTCTTGATAAGTGAATGGACATTCATCTTCACTGGCAGCACAATATGCAAAGAAGCCAGTAAGAGTTGACATTTGTTGATCAGCCCTAGATTAAATCATTTGTAATGACTCTTCTGGGTTAAAAACAACACGATGCATTCCAGGTAAATGAAGTGCCAATCGTACAACTGTTGGCATCTCTGCATGCAAAGGATGACCAAATATTCGCCAAGCAAACGGAGGTCCAATATACCTTGTATCGAGATATTGTTGAATCTCATTTATCATTCCTAACACCATCGTTGTACGATCATAACCCTTATAAATGTACTTATGTATATACTTGACACATCTCATTCCGGCACAAACTTCCACATTTATATGACAGTTGAAAAGTTTTGAAAGATATGCATTGTATGGTACGACATCCCTGTTATCAACTTCTTGCTCTCTCACAGTACGTACTTGACCATTATTACGACGACGATAGATGGGGTATCCATCTTGATCCATAGTTGTTTCTGTGAAAGCTCGAGGGTATCTCTTAGTGCATCCACCATTTTCCATACATGGTGCTTGCGGATTTCGAGCACCACATGGTCCATGTACCATACAACATTTGATAATTTCAAAAAGCATAGGATCATCTTTTGGGTCTGGAAATTCTGCACAGACCAATTTGTCTACTTGAGTACATGTCCGAATTTTGTCTGGACCCTTAAGAAATAAAAGTGCATGCATATGAGGGAGGCCTCGTTTTTGAAATTCAATTGTAAAAACATGTGCAACTTTATTTCCAAACACTTTATTTGTTTCTATCTCCTTCATCAAACATTTTCTCTTCAACTCAAAAACACAGGCAATTAAATCAGGACGATCAATAAGTTTTTGATATGGTAATAATGCTGAAGTAATTTCTGGCCAATTGGGATTTGCAGCCATGGTAAGAAAAATATCTAGGTGTTGGTTGTATCGTGTGATAGCCATTGAATCTTGAAAGATTTCAAACATATGTCTAGGACTACCAGTAAATGAAGATGGCAAAACAAACCTTTGACCAATTTGTCCAGGTCGCACATAATCTGGATCCATATCTAACAACTCTTGGTAAAGCTCAGCCCGAAGTTTCCCTTGATTATGCTTGTAGTATGTCAATCGATTTTGCTCAGTTGCAGCCCAAGCATCTACCAAAAACTCTTGAAATAGTTTCCCACCTCTCAAAATTGTTGAATACTCTGTAGGTCGTTCAAACAAATGATAACTATAAAAATTCATTTGAGTAAGTCGATCAGTTGAAGGTCGATCATACTGAACATTCCACAATTTCAACTCAGGTTCCCATCCAAGCTCACCATATGGAAATAATAGAACATAATGTAATGGCAAGTATGCTGGGTGACATTTATTAATTTGCATCAACTCATTATTTCCTCGAAAATGTAAAATAATATCTCTCATTCCATTTACCTCTGTTCCATCACCTGGTATTGCAATTGCAATCTCATCTGTAGTTGGTAGGTTATACTGACGTCGATCAGTTGTTGAACTGTAATGAAGATGAGCAGGTAGATTGTGTCCTGCCGAGTCTAATTGATGTAAAATGGCATGAGCCTAGCGATATTTATCTACAAATGCATTGACTTGCAACAAACCATCCTGAATAGTTTTGAGAACATCCCTTCTCAAGTTAGGATTTCTACGGTTACGAATTTCTAAAGCTAAATAAGGGTCATAGATATACAGCTGAGCATAACTCGCATCCTGCCCTGGTTGTGGTTGTAGTGATCCTATTCGATGTCGCAATTCCCCATGAATTGTGAATGATGTAGGGCCCCTTCCACTGAGTACTCTAGGATCCAATGTAGCACCAAGACTCGTAAAAGCATTGGCTGCATTGTACACTCGAGTATAACTTCGAAAGGATTTTGATTGATCATTATTCCCATCATACAATGCCTGAAGTGGTGGAGGGGGTGTAATAAGTAAAGGTAGCCTAATCTTTCCTTCCAAACAGCAAGTTCCGAATAAGGGACGCTTTATAGATGATTTTGTCAATTTTTCATCCATCCAATGTAAGAAATTTGAACAATAAGGACATAATACATGCATATTGCCAAGATAATGGCAGCAAGAATCGTTGTGTGCCCTAAGGCCAATTGATAAACACGTAGGCAAATCTTCTAATTCATCATCAGTACATAGATCTTGTTGAAGAAATCGATTTATAGAAGTAGACCTACGAATATTTATGTATAAATAAATTTTTGTAAAACAAAACGGTATGAGTAAAAGTATGTATTTCAAGATTAGACACAGTAGTTACCGATTCCTTTGTGAATTTGAAGATGTGCTTGGCATAGAAAACGAACATGTAGAATGATGGGTAACCATTGTTCGTTTTTGTGCCGACTGAGAATCTTCAGTTATTGTTTCCCACTCCAAGTGAGTGCGATCGCGACGAATTAGTGTTGAAGAACGTTGTCTTAGTTGAACACATTCTTCTAATCCCTCTTGCTCTCGTTGCAAGCATTGAATTTCAATTTTTTCACGCTCTCGCCGTGCTCGTTGGGCCAATGCAGCTTTTGATATTACATTATCATTTTGTGCCTAAAAAGAAAATATTTTATCATTGAAACAAAATATGTGAACATTTTGTGCTTAAAATGAAACTATCTTCTTATTTCTTCCATTTCTCTTAATTTTGTTTTCTATTTTATTTGTTTTATACCTTTAATAGTGTTATCTTTATTTCTTTTTTTTTCTTATTTCTTCCCTTTCTATCTTCTTATTTCTTCCCCTTTTCCTTTCCTTTTCTTTGTTTTCTATTTTAGATATTAAATAAGAATTAAAAACCTATCTTATTTAGTTTCTCCTTTCTTTATATATTTTTTCTTTATTTCTTCATTTCTTTTTTCCTATTCTCTTTATATAAGTAGCAACTTATGGATGGTACATTATAAATGCACATGTATCCATGCAAAATAAGAATAAATAAATTTGAAAAACACATACAAATAATAGCAAGTTACAGGAAAACATATTACAATCATTCTACAAAAACAACATAAAACAATAAATTCATTTCATACACTCATATATTTTAACTATTCAAAATTTTGATTAGTTTTGCATCATATTTTTAAAAAAGAATATATACCACTTGACATGCATTTATCATTCTCTTGCCGGAATGAGCCATCTTTTCTTTTCCTTTAGACATTGGGTTGACCTTTTCTTTATCTTTTGCCTAACAAATATAAATAAAACATTGAAAAGATTAAAAAAAATCTTATATAAATAAAATACACACTACAACAAAAACATACTTTAGTGGCACTACACTAGTGGCATATTTTTAGAAAATGCCACAAAAAATGATATTTAGTGGCACGTTTTTGAAAAATGCCCCAAAACGACAAACATAAAAGGCTCTAATGACATTTCAATGAACAAGTGTCACAAAACTACAACAAAAACATACTTTAGTGGCACTACACCAGTGGCATATTTTTAGAAAATGCCACAAAAATAATATTTAGTGGCACGTTTTTTTAAAAATGCCACAAAACAACAAACATAAAAGACTCTAGTGACATTTCAATGAATAAGTGTCACAAAACTATAACAAAAACACACTTTAGTGATACTATACTAGTGGCATATTTTTAGAAAATGCCACAAAAATAATATTTGGTGACACATTTAGATAAATGCCACAAAGCCACAAACATATAAGGTTCTAGTGGTATTTCAATAAAGAAATGTCACATCAATTTTATGGCATTTTATAAAATTATGACACAAAAAATTATGTTCATGACATTTACCAACAGATGCCACTAAACTTTAGTAGCAATGGCATTTTTTTAAAAATATCAGGACACTAGGTAGGTGCAAATTACTCTTTATGGCACTTAGGTGAAAAGTTTCATAAACAAATATTTTATAGCATTTTGAGAAATGCCACAGTCAAAAACTTTCCAAGCTTATAATGGCAATTTTGAAAAAACAAAAAATGCCACTATATTTTTATAATTTTTACAATGCAGTAAATGATTAAAAATAAATAAATAAAACTCGATATACACTACAGGAAAACGCATATTTGGCGACTAAATTTCCTGACCAAAAAAATTTTGATCGCTGAAAGTATAGCTTTCAGCAACCAAAACCGCATTAGTAGCCAAAAGTAAAGCTTTTTGGCGACTAAACAATTTTAGTAGCCAAAAGTCTACAATTGGCGACCAAAACTAAGTTTGGTCGCTGATTATATGGGTTTTAGTGACAAAAAAATTTTAGTAGCCCAAAGTAAAGCTTTTTGGTGACTAAAAAAAATTTAGTAGCCAAAAGTCTATAATTGGCGACTTAAATAATTTTAGTTGCCAAAAGTGGTTATTTTTAGCGCGGGAGAACTAAAATTCTAAGGCGGGAATTAAATTTTTTGGCGACCAAAATTTTGATAGCTGAAAGTGCATCTTCGGTGACCAAATCCGATTTTGATCGGCAAAAGTTAAGTTTTTTAGCAACTAAAAAATAATTAGTAGCCAAAAGTATAGAATTGGCGACCAAAAAATATTTTTAGTCGCCAAAAGTGGTCTTTTTTATTTTACTAGTAAATAATTTATTTTACATAAATTATGTTCAATAAAATAATTATGTTTATACATATATTTTTATATTAATATAGATGTATGTACTATATAAATAATATATGTTGCATATATAATCATATGGTGCTATAGAGGTGTAGTGGGAAGAGTGTGGTATATAAGGTTTATGGTGCGGGAGGTTGGCGGTTCGAGTCTCCGCAAGAGCAGATCAAATTATTCTACAACGAATTATCGTCACGAATGATACTTGATAGCGTCACGAATAGTGCCTACCATAACATTAAAGTGTCACTGAAAGGTTTTAGTCTTGATGGTGTAATTACACTTATAAGTGTCACTAACTCTTTTTTTAATGGCGCTTGATAGTGCCACAAATAATATCTATCATGACATTAAAATGTCATTGAAAGTTTTTAGCCATTATGGTGCAAAGGGCACTTGCAAGTATCTACCGTGGCACTTTCAGATTCACCGAGGCGATAGAAGTGGCACTTGTTCAAAATGCCGCAAGACCAAAAAATGTCATTAGAAGAATAGTTTTATGACACTTTCAAATGTCACTAAACTAAGAAAATGTTGTAGTGACATACAATGTTTGAGTTGATTTTGTACTTACCGCACGAACACAGATAACATTAAGGTCGTGCTCATCACGGATGACCACACCAACATTTCTACATGGAGTTGTAGGAGGAGGCCTATAGAAATAGATTGTGAACAAATTAAAATCTATATAATAAAGTGGTAATAGTAAGAGTAAAAAATTCAAGATTGTCTTGGGTAAAAAAAAAAATTTCTTTTTACCAATTTGATGTTAAAGAAGATTGTCTTGGGTTAATACATTCCTTCGATCTTTCTCTTTCTCGTTCTCGTCGCAGGCATTGTCCCAATTGGTATGCAGAACATGGCTTTTGATTTTTTTCACGTTCTCGCCGTGCACGTTGGGCCAATGCAGCTTTTGATAACACATTATCATTGTGTGCCTAAAATGAGAATATCATATAAGAATGTGCATAAAATGTGAAGATTAACTAACTTGCTTCCCTTTCATCATGTATTTTTTCTTCCTTTTAACTAACTTTTCCTCTTCACTCGGTTAAGTTGTTAGTCATATAAGAACCAATGCATGTATTTATGAAATTTAAAAAGGAAGGGAAAAATAATTTGAAAACACATTAAGCACACAAAACTGCAAACTCACTATGCACGCACTTATTGGTTTTAAGACACTACCCATCTCTTTACAAAATGTACGTTGAAAAGGTAAATATTAGATCATTGGGTACGTAAAATGTGAATATTAGCGTGTAATGTCTTGTACTATCCTTTTCTCTCTTCTTGTTGTTTTTGTTATATTAAAATGCATTTTTGTCTTTTTCTTTTTTCCTTAAGAACTTCTCATAAGAAAAATAAAAATTAAAAAAAATTATATTATGTAGTTTCCTTTTCATCACATATTTGTTCTTTCTTCTTATTTTCCTTTTTCATTTTCTTCTATTATATTTTTATCAAGACAAACATATTAAAAATTCAAATTAATGTTCATACAAATGCATTAGCATATTGTACAGATGCTTACTTTAACATGCTTCAGAAAAACATTTCACATTCAATAAAAAGAATTGAATAAATTTTTGAAGAAGAAACTTTTGAAAAATGTACATAAAAAATAGTATATGACATTATGCAATTCCTAAAAAAATCTATATAATATTCGAAAAAGAAAATTTTAAAAATTATTGCGAAACCATACTATGGGATGTGCATTTTCCTTTCCTTTGCCATAAGGAATAGCTTTTTTTGTTTCCTTTGATATTGCTTTGTCTTTTTCCTTTGCCTTTGCCTATAAAAAATAAGTAGAATATATTTATAAATTATTTTTAAAATGATAAGAAAATACATGTCCAATGTTTAAGTGACTTTTAGGCTTACCTCATGAATGCGAATAGTATTAAGGTCACGCTCATCGCGAATAACAACATTAACATTTCTTTCTTGAAGAAATCGAACCTATACATACAAAAACTTTAGAGTGATAAATAAAACTTTATACACATAAATAAGAAAATTAGTAAAGGGAGGTGATATTACGGTTCGGTGTAAGTCTCCATCCATCTATAAAGTATGAGGAAAAAAAAGAATTAGAATAGTGATATTGTCCATAACTGTTGTACTTAAATTTATAAGAGAGGTACTTAAATTTATATGAAGAGAAAAAAGAAGAAAAAAAACTTACTTGACCAAAAATAGTGATATTGTTCATAACTGTTGTACTTCAACCTAAAAATGATTGGTTATATAATTTTAGACACAAAGAAACAAAAAATTAGTAATAATAAAAGTTAACATGGATTTCATTGGCAATGAAATTTTATTTCCAAATATGTTGCTACCAAATCGAATAATAAAATTCAAAATTTTATTTAAATAAATAACTACAATGAATAGAAAATACTTAACGGGTTACAATCAAGAGGAAAAGAAATAAAAAAATATATAAACTTCTAAGAAAAAGAAAAAGGTCAACAGATACCAGAGGCACGTGCCTTCTCTGTTTAGAATGGTACAATTTTTTTTTAAAATTTTTTATAACAAAATGTTAAATACATTTTTTTGGGTTAAGTTAAATACTCGGTGAATTTGATTCAAAACAAAACGGATTATGTGAAATACTTGCGTTAAGTTTAATACATTTTTTTTTTTATGAAGACAACTAAAGTAATACGCACAGACATAAGGATTAAAAATTGGATGCTTATGTCTTAAGTTAAGTTTAAACGGATTATGCTTAATGTTTTTTTTTTTGATTAAAAAAACTGGCAATAATTCTGATTAAAAATTGACAGAAATTTGGTGATGAGAGACATTTCCTCAATGTTTAATAGTTCTGAGAGAAATTTGGTTCACAATAATTCTGGTTAATGTTTAATCAAAATTGACAGAAATTTGGTTCACATAATGTTTTTTTAAATTCTTTGATGAAATTTAGTTCAAATAATTTCTGCTTCACAGTTCAAATAATTGGCAATAATTGACAAACCAACTATTATACACAGTTGATAGTAAACACAATGTGTATAACCTGCTTAATGTTCCAAATTTGTGCTTAATAGTTCAAATAATTGACAGTAATTCTTTGATGAAAAAATAATTTATGCTTAATGTTTTTTTTTATTAAAAAAATTGGCAATAATTCTGATTAAAAATTGACAGAAATTTGGTGATGAGAGACATTTCCTCAATGTTTAATAGTTCTGAGAGAAATTTGGTTCACAATAATTCTGGTTAATGTTTAATCAAAATTGACAGAAATTTGGTTCACATAATGTTTTTTTTAATTCTTTGATGAAATTTAGTTCAAATAATTTCTGCTTCATAGTTCAAATAATTGGCAATAATTGACAGACCAACTATTATACACAGTTGACAGTAAACACAATGTGTATAACCTTTTTTTTTTTCTTTTTTTTTTTTTTGAACAACAAACCAATTTTTGCTTAATGTTTTTTTTTATTAAAAAAATTGACAATAATTCTGATTAAAAATTGACAAAAATTTGGTGATGAGAGACACATTTCCTCAATGTTTAATAGTTCTGAGAGAAATTTGGTTCACAATAATTATGCTCAATGTTTAATCAAAATTGACAGAAAGCACGATGTAAATAATTTTAAGATTAAAATGCAGTTATAAAAATATATTTAATCCTTTTTTTCTTAAAGAACTTGTAACATTTTTGCTTCTATTACATGCTCTACAAAACTAAAATAAATAACAACTCTCCCTAATGTTAATGCAAATTAAGAAATAAACATATAAGATTTTTAATGTTCACCAATACTGCAAATCAAAATATAAGAGCAAGTAAAAAAAAATTGTAAACACTGACAGAAACTAAAGTTATTGTATACTAAATCTATAATAAAAAGGAAAAAAATACACCTAATATTTTCTTAGTTGATGATTAAGTAAACAAACAAACCAATTTTATTAAAATTGAATTTATGCACAATTTGTATATACAGAATCTTTTTATATAATACACCTAATATTAAAATTCAAATTCGAATAATAAAATTTGAAATTTTATTTAAATAAATAACTACAATGAATAGAAAATACTTAACGGGTTACAATCAAAAGGAAAAGAAATAACTAAAAATATAAACTTCTAAGAAAAAGAAAAAGGTCAACAGATACCAGAGGCACGTGCCTTCTCTGTTTAGAATGGTACAATTTTTTTTAAAAATTTTTTATAACAAAATGTTAAATACATTTTTTTGGGTTAAGTTAAATACACGGTGAATTTGATTCAAAACAAAACGGATTATGTTAAAATACTTGCGTTAAGTTTAATACATTTTTTTTTTCATGAAGACAACTAAAGCAATACGTACAAACATAAGGATTAAAAATTGGATGCTTATGTCTTAAGTTTAGTTTAAACGGATTATGCTTAATGTTTTTTTTTTATTAAAAAAATTGGCAATAATTCTGATTAAAAATTGACAGAAATTTGGTGATGAGAGACATTTCCTCAATGTTTAATAGTTCTGAGAGAAATTTGGTTCACAATAATTCTGGTTAATGTTTAATCAAAATTGACAGAAATTTGGTTCACATAATGTTTTTTTAAATTCTTTGATAAAATTTAGTTCAAATAATTTCTGCTTCAGAGTTCAAATGTAACGCCCTCAAAATAACAACATAAAACCCAACAATATAGACATGCATTGATATGTATAAAAGATCCACATTCTTCCATTAACAGAGTTTCACTACAAAAAGTATTACATGTTAACAACAAAAGCAAATGCCCTAAGGGCTTACAGCTTTCCAAGTTAACACTTGGTAACAAAAGTAGAGTGCTAACTCATTTACACATTAAGCCCTTGGCTTGAATTTACATGTAATACATCAAAGAAAGACAACAAAAAGTCTGCCCGCCTCTAGCCTCCCAAGCTATGTCCTTGGAGGTGGCATGCTACCTGTACCTGAAAATGATGTTCTATATAGGGTGAGCCACAAAGAGAAATAGACTAAACCAACTATGAACAATGTCTAAAAGATTAGCAGTTGATAGATGGCTAACACTGAGACATCCACTTATATCACATTTCGGTTACATGACTTACAAGTCTATGTTATCTTTCATTTTCCATTTTCGACAGATAGGTACACTAGCTATGTCATCACATTAACCGATAAGCATATGAGCTGTATCAACATCTCAGCAGATAAGTATAAGAACTATATCACACAACAAACGATAAGCATAGGAGCTATATCTACTCTTCTCTAGACAAGCATATGAGCTATATCTATACTTCTCAAAGATAAGCATATGAGCTGTATCTTCACTTCTTTAGACAAGCATATGAGCTGTATCTACGGAGTACATCCCCCATCTCCTCCCAACGCTATCCGGTTTAGAGGTACATCCCCCATCTTCCCCTAAACCGCGGAGTACATCCCCCATCTCCTCCTCTACACAAAGTGCATATAAACACATAGGTTCTATACACAATCAATCAATACATAAAATTAATGTATTCTATCAACCGTCATACTCTATGACACATCCCATTGATTAGTTTCAATTTGCCTAATCATCATGCATTGTCTACAACAATCAAGACTATCCTCTACCGATAGCCCAATGCAGTTATTTCTATACAGAAAATAAATGCACAAAATGGATATTAAATCAACATTTCAATTCGGTGAGTGATAAGTAATTCAACTACACCCCTTTTTCCCATGTACTTCCAATCTCAACATTTTCAACCCAATTCCTCATTTCTCACAATTAATTATTCAAATTAATCAATCAATGTAATTAGGGCATTTTTCCATAATTAACATTTCAACCCTTAAGGTTCCATTTTTCATCAATAATTCCACATTAATCTCATTTTTCAATACTAAACATGCATATAGGTTTATTTTAAATAAAACCCCAATTTTTATAAAATTACTTAAAAGCCCCAAACTTTCTTGAAATTACAAGACAACTTCCAACACATCAAGATGCTAAAATTTAAAGACAAAATCCATAAAGAGGAGTAGGATATCCCTACATCAAAGTTGGAGCTCGAATGGATAAGAGACCAAACTCAAAACGCTCCAAACACCAAACTTTTTGGATCAAAACGACGCCCCCGACGATCAACCCAACCTTTACAAAGGCCGAAGGGAAGAAGAACACTCTACCTAGATCAAACCCTAGAGAGAAGTTATGGTTTTAGAGTGAGAAGCTCTGAAAATGGCGTTTTGGAAAAGTAGGAGAGGGAAGGAAAAGTGAAAAGTGATTTAAAATGCCCAGCCACTCTCAGTTATATGACAGGTCCGCTCGAGCGTAAAACACACCGCTCGAGCGTAAAGACACACAAAACATGGTCCGCTCGAGCTCAACAAGGTCCGCTCGAGCTCCAAGAAACAAAAATAAAGTTCGTCCGCTCGAGCGTGAAATCCAGCCCGCTCGAGCGTAAATCTCCCTCTCCCAGAACTCTCACCAAAAAGGTACTGTCCGCTCGAGCGCCAACAATGCCGCTCGAGCTAATAAAACCCGCTCGAGCGTAGAAAGCACACCTGCAGAAGTTTTGCAGAAGCACAAGATACTGGATGGGTGTATTATCCACTCGAGCTCCCAAAACCCCGCTCGAGCGTAAAAGCAACTACAAGGTCCCCGCTCGAGCGTAAACCTCTCCGCTCGAGCGGACAAGCCAAAAACCTGGGCGACTAGACTTGGTTCCTAAGTTCAACCAACCTGTAACAAACCTGCCCAACACATCCCATAACTCAAATACAAGGTATAAAAGGATGTAAACAAGATAATAGTCAACTACCAACATCAACGGACACATGTCCGGATCACTGTACATCAAGGGTAAACCCGGGATCGCTATATCAAATAATTGGTAATAATTGACAGACCAACTATTATACATAGTTGATAGTAAACACAATGTGTATAACCTACTTAATGTTCCAAATTTGTGCTTAATAGTTCAAATAATTGACAGTAATTCTTTGATGAAAAAATAATTTATGCTTAATGTTTTTTTTGATTAAAAAAATTGGCAATAATTCTGATTAAAAATTGACAGAAATTTGGTGATGAGAGACATTTCCTCAATGTTTAATAGTTCTGAGAGAAATTTGGTTCACAATAATTCTGGTTAATGTTTAATCAAAATTGACAGAAATTTGTTTCACATAATGTTTCTTTTAATTCTTTGATGAAATTTAGTTCAAATAATTTCTGCTTCATAGTTCAAATAATTGGCAATAATTGACAGACCAACTATTATACACAGTTGACAGTAAACACAATGTGTATAATCTTTTTTTTTTTTTTTTTTTTTTGAACAAACCAATTTTTGCTTAATTTTTTTTTTTTGATTAAAAAAATTGACAATAATTCTGATTAAAAATTGACAGAAATTTGGTGATGAGAGACACATTTCCTCAATGTTTAATAGTTCTGAGAGAAATTTGGTTCACAATAATTATGCTCAATGTTTAATCAAAATTGACAGAAGGCACGATGTAAATAATTTTAAGATTAAAATGCAGTTATAAAAATATTTTTTTTTTCTTAAAGAACTTGTAACATTTTTGCTGTATTACATGCTCTACAAAACTAAAATAAATAGCAACTCTCCCTAATGTTAATGCAAATTAAGAAATAAACATATAAGATTTTTAATGTTCACCAATACTGCAAATCAAAATATAAGAGCAAGTAAAAAAAAAATTGTAAATACTGACAGAAACTAAAGTTATTGTATACTAAATCTATAATAAAAAGAAAAAAAATACAACTAATATTTTCTTAGTTGATGATTAAGTAAACAAACAAATCAATTTTATTAAAATTGAATTTATGCACAATTTGTATGTACAGAATCTTTTTATATAATACACCTAATATTAAAAAATCCAAGGCACTCATGTGAATCAAAATTTGGAAACACACAGATTCACATGATTTGTCAAGATCATCTATTTTTTTAAGAGCACTGAATTTCATTTTAAATAACAAACATAGAAAAATCAAAGCACATCTGTAAAAACATTTTTTGAAACCAATTTTCTAGTGTATAACACCAAACTAATTTAAAAAATCCATTGAGCAGAATTTTTGGCTTCACCAAAATTTATGATTTTGGTGATAAACAGTTGACAGTAAACATATTGAGCATAATTTGGTGATTTTGGTGATAAAAAACATAGCCTTTGCAACTACTCTTTGGTGATAAGAAATTGTGCTTTGAAAACACAACTTTAGCAGAATTCTTCTTCAGTTTTACTCAGTTGGCTCAATATCAAAGTAAAACAATAACAGAAGCTGCAGCCAAACGTTACCAAAGCAATAAACTAACCAAGCAGTCGAGCTTTTTATTTTTTATGGCTCCAAGTTCCTGATTAACTAACCGAGCAGCCGAGCAAAGTTCCTGTTTCAAGTTCAAGTTCCTGATTTCAATTAAAAAATAAGTAATATATCGAAATCAAAATCGAAATCATACAAACCCATTTTAAAATCAAAACCGAAATCATTCAAACCCATTTCAAAATCAAAATTAAAACTGAACCAACTAAGAATTTAATATATTTCATCAAATATTTACTGAGGATATATGAAAACTAAGTGTATGTTATATAAAAATTTCATCAAAGAATTTCATCCCTTATTGAACTAAATTTGAACTAAAATATACTGAGTCTGTGGTTCATATAAATATCAGTTATTGGTTCATGTGGGTTAAGTTAAATTTATATGATATATCAGTTATTGGTTCATGAAATAAATATATAAATATATTGGTTCATGTATATCAGTTATTGGTTCATGAAATATCAGTTATTGGGTTAAGTTAAATTTGAAATATCAGTTATTGGTTCATGTATATTTTAGTGTGAACTAAATTATATGAACCAAATATCAGTTTGAACTAAATTTGAAATATCAGTTTGAACTAAATTATATGAACCAAATTATAATTTGAAAAATATATATTTGAACTAAATATGTGGTTCATATAATAAGGGAAGAAATATCTATATAATAAGGAAAGAAACTAAGTGCAACGAGATATATGAAAACTAAGTGTATGTTATATAAAAATTTGGAGTAGTCATTTTGTTTCACATTACCGAGTAGTCATTTTGTTTCAAATTTGGAGTAGTCATTTTGAATTGGACCCAACATATATGAATTCAATAACTTTTGAATTTGAATTCAATAACTGTGCAGAATTTGAATTCAACCCAGCATATGTTCAAACTGATATTTGGTTCATATAGCAAAATTGTGTCCTCACTTGGTCTTCAACCTAAATATTAAAGGATTCAATTTCTTTTATTGCCAAAAACAAAATTAGCTTTTCAGAAAAAGAGAGAGAAAAATATTAGTGAACATAACAAATCAAGACCATTCAGATTGTCTTATAAAAAAAATAAATTGAAAACTGAAATTTTAGTCAGTTAAATGATCAGCTCTAATCCATTGATTTGTCTTAGATCATTGTAACCATATGGGTATCCTGCAACCATGGGGGTGTGTGAACACTTTTCTTTTCTGTTTTTTGAAAAAAAAATAATTTAACAAACTTGTTAATATGTTATCATAACATTATTTTATAACATCTGCATATATAGCAAAAAATGTGATTGCCATGTTGCTCACATTAATTCGTTATCTATTATTTATTATCTGTTGTCACTTCCTTTTCATGTAAAATAACAATAATAATAATAAGAAAAATGATGCAGACAACTAATTATATGAACCAAATATCAATTTGAACTAAATTTGAAATATCAGTTTGAACTAAATTATATGAACCAAATTATAATTTGAAAAAATATATTTGAACTAAATATGTGGTTCATAAGGGAAGAAACTAAGTGCAAGGGGATATATGAGAACTAAGTGTACAGCATAAAAATTTGACTGTGCAGAATTTGAACCCATGTGGATATACTAAGTGTACATAACCAGTGCATAAAAATTTGACTGTGTAGAATTTGAATTCAACCTAGCAGTTAAGAGTGCAGAATTTGAATTCAATAACTTTTGAACCCAGCAGTTAAGAACCCAACAGATCATACAGCATATATCATATATCATATATCATATAGCAAGACTTGGTTTGACTGTGCAGAATTTGACTATTGCTGTACAAAACTATTGTTGTCGAGCCTCTGTACAAAACTATATGCTGAACCTCTGTATGATATTGATGTACAAAACTATTGCTGTACAAAACTATTGCTCCCAACAACTTGATTTCATTATTTTTTTAGAGAGGTACAGCATATATCATATATCATATATCATATATCATATAGAGGTTCATGTAATACCACTCGATATTACAGTTATGTTTTCAACTCTATTAAAGTCATGTTTTCAAATATCATGTTTTCAATACTGAATAATATCATGTTTTCAAAACTATAGTTAAGAACCCAGCAAAATTTCTTTTGAACCCAGAATTTCTTTTCCATACAACTATAGTTATCATTCAAATCAGCACACAGAATTTCTTTTCCATAATATAGTTATAATATTTTAACTATAGTTATCATCCACAAATCTGCACAAATCTGCACAACTATATTTTAACTATAGTTTCCATAATATCATCCACAAATTTGCACAACTATAGTTATAATATCATCCAGAATTTCTTTTGAACCCAAAATTTCTTTTGAACCCAAAATCCAAACCCAAAAACAGAAAAACAGAGCAAGGAAATGGAACCACTTAAAAAAAACAAATGCTATAATCCAAGTAGCAAAACTATTAATCGGATATTGACAAAGGGATTTCGCATATATGACATCGACATCGACATATCATATGATAATCCAAGTAGCAACAGGAAGTTGCATATTCTTTTCCAACCTTCTCAAATCAATTTTGCATGTTATCATCAAATGCTATAACAATATATACAATACACACCTCACTATCTGCTTCTCTCAACTCTGCAGCAGTATATTTTCACAAAGGGAATGGGAAGCTTATTTGCAGCAATAGTATTTGCCAAGCTTACTCTGCAGCAGTATTTGTCATTACTCTGCAGCAGTATTGCCAAGTTCTTTTCTAAATGGGAAGGTTTTTGAATGGGAATGGGAAGCTCTTTTCTAAACCATTACTCTGCAGCAGTATTTGCCAAGCTTCACATCTCATCAGAGAGTAGGAATGGGAAGGTAGATAGAGTGTATGAGAAGACAGATGGTAGACAGAGGGTATGGGGGAGACACAGAAATGTGTTGGGCGGGAACTGTGAGCCATTGATATAAACTTGGGAGCAAATCTCAACCATTGATATAAACTTGGGAGCAAATCTCAGGCATTGGATCAAAATGTATCTCACATACATTTTAAGACATTTTCAAAATCCCTCTTGCCTTATTATATAGATGTTGAAGATTCATATAAAATGTAAATTTATAAAGTCTATCAGACATTCAATATATTTAAAAATAATAATTAATTGTTCAAATTCATTTAATTTGTGAACTATAAAATTCATTAATTTAATCTCCATTATACGTATTAAAATCTGGCTCCTAATTCTGGAATCGTAGACTTTTCCATATAATATAAATAAAAATAAGTGAACAAAAAAAAAGAAAAATAAAAATGGTAGAAAATAAAAAAAATAAAAATAAAAGAGAGAGAAAGGTGGGATTATGGAAAGATATGTGAGAAAAGGAAAAAGTAATAGAGAGAAGCGGAAAAATAAAAAATTTACATGTAAGATATTTTTTTAAAAATATATTTCGGCGTTATTTTATAATTTAAATAAGGGTAAATTACACTGACACCCCCCTAAGGTTCAGGTTTATTACAATTTCCCCTTCACCTTTTGAAAATTACATCTCCCCCCTGAGGTTTAAAGTTTCATTACAGATTCCCCCTTCAGCAATTTATTTTTTTTAAATACCAAATTTGCCCTCATTGAGTAAATTACATTGACACCCCTCACATTTTAGAAATTACAATTCCTTCCCTAAGGTTTAAAGTAGCATTACCAATTGTCCTCTCGGTTAGTATTAATTGGAAAAAAAATTAATTGAAAAAAAAATTAATTAAAAAAAATTTGTTATTAAAATTTTTAAATTTCTATTTAAAAACTAACGTAAACTTATTTTTTGAATTTACGTTTTTTTCTCAAATTTACAAACTGAGACAACCATTTATAAACCAAAAAAATTATCAAATAAGTTTCTATGACATTTTTTAAAGTTTTTGTAAATATAAATTGAAAATTGAAAATTAAAAACTGAAACGAAATAGTTACCAAATAGGTTTCAGATAGTAAAAATGTCGTAAAATTTACAAATAATTAAATAAGTTACCAACGTAAGAAATTACTTATCAAAAGATTCTTAGGCTATGCATGGTTTGATTTTTAGATTTTTTTTAAAAAAAATTAAAAATTAAAAATTATTTTGGTTAAGAAATAAAAAAATAAAAAATAATTATCATTTTTATATAATTTTTATCTTCCGAGTGGTTAGAAATAATTTTTTACAAATTAAATTGAAACAGCCATACGTATGTATATAATCTATCCAAAAGTTAAAATGATAATTATTTTTTACCCTTCAATGATAATTATTTTTTATTTTTTATTTCTTAACCAAATTAATTTTTAATTTTTTTTAAAAAAAAATCTTAAAAATCAAACCATACATAATTTAAGAATATTTTGATAAGTCATTTCTTACGTTTGTAACTTATTTAATTATTTATTAATTTTACCACATTTTTACCATCTGAGGCTTGTGTGGTAACCATTTCATTTTCAATTTTTAATTTATATTTACAAAAATTTTAAAAATTGTCATAAAAAATTATTTGATAATTTTTTTACTTTATAAATGGTTGTCTCGGTTTATAAATTTGAGGAAAAAAATGTAAATTCAAAAAAATGAGTTTATATTGATTTTTAAACAAAAATTTAAAAATTTTAGTAACAAAAAATTTTTTCAATTAATTTTTTTTTAATGAATTTTTTTTCCAACTAATACTAACCAAAGGGACAATTGATAATGCTACTTTAAACCTTGGGGAGAGGATTGTAATTTCTAAAATGTGAGGGGCGTCAATGTAATTTACCTAATGAGGGCAAAATCGGTATTTAAAAAAAATAAACTGCTGAGGGAGAAATCTGTAATGAAACTTTAAATCTCAGAAGGAGATGTAATTTTCAAAATGTGAGGGGGGAATTGTAATAAACCTAAACCTCAGGAGGTGTCAGTGTAATTTACCCTTTAAATAAATTTAAACCGTCCAAATGTCCTAGTAGAACAAATGTGTATAGGACAAATTCAAAAATCATACTGCTTTATTATATAGATGTTAAAGATTCATATAACGTCTAAATTTATGAAGTCAGTATTCAATATATTTAAAAATAATAATTAATTGTTCAAATTTATTTAATTTGTGAACTATAAAATTTATTAATTTAATCTCCACTACACACAGTAAAATCTGGCTCCTAATTCTAGGATCGTAGACTTTTTCATATAATATGAATAAAAATAAATGAACAAAAGGGAGAAAATAAAAAAATAAAAATAAAAAAACAAATAGAGAGAAAAATAAAAATGGGAGAAAATAAAAAAAATAAAAATAAAAGAGAGAGAAATGTGAAATCATGAGATTATAAAAGGATAGGTGAGAAAAGCAAAAAAATAAGAGAGAAGCAAAAAAAAAAAAAATGTACATATAAGATATTTTTAAAAAAATTTATTTTAATCGTTATTTTATAATTTAAATAGATATAAATTATTCAAATATTTTAATAAGATAAATATGTATAAGACAAATTTAAAAATCACCATAGTTTATTATATAGATATATTTCAAATCAAAGGGCTTCCCTTCCTCATCTGGTGGGTTTTACTCAACCAATCTTCTCTTATCATGTATTTTATTAATCGGATAGTGAAACCCAAAAATAAAATAAAATAAAATAAAAAGTAGAGAAGGAAAGTTGGCTAATGGTTGATCAATTGGTATACAATCAGATTGCAATTGCTGTGGATCGTAGCAAGTCCACTCCTCCCACAACAAGCACAGTTGTCCGTTACTACAGTTCTTTTCTTTCATTTTCTTGTTCTGGTTCTTTCTCTGTTTCTGTTAGTGTTTCTGTTTCACTTTCCTTGATTTCTGGAAGCGTTTTCTTGGTCCCCAAACACACGGCCTCATCAAAACCCACATTGCCATTCACTCTTTGTTTTGTCTCCTTTCAAACCCATGTCCTCTTCTGCTCCTAAACACGACTCATGATTCTATAATCCTCCATTTTTATTCGCCTTTTTTTCTCTCATCTTCTTTCTCTACAATGTCTTGTGTATTGCTGACTGGTTCTTGTCATCATCGGATGACTTCTGTTGCTACTACGAATACTTGTTTGACTCTTGGTGGAAGTTACACTGGTCATCGCTGTTTCAGGTAACCGTTTGTGATGATTCTTGAAGAGAAGAGTTGATTATATCGTTAATTTTAAGCAAATTGTGAATTGGGTTTTTGATGAAATTAGTTCATTTCTTGAATTTTCACATATGTATGTATATGCATATATTAGAAGGTTGGAGAAGAATTTGTGGTAGTCAAATCCCCAATATCGCTTTTTTCTGTATTACCATCGTCAGGTATGATTATTGTCCTCGTTGTTGTTGGAATGGGGATGAGAAAAGGAATAAGAGCAAATTCACACCGGCCTCGATGGCGATGGGCAAGCAATTTTTATGTAGAAATTTGTCTCGTCCCAATTTTTATCTAGAGGTATTTCTTGCCCAATGTTTGTTCTTTTCTTTCATTGATTCTTTTTTCTTTTTTTTTTTTTTAATAAATTGTGAATTTGATGATGCCATTGGTCTGTTTGATGAAATTTCTTGATTCATTTAGTTATGTTTCCATTTACATTTTCTCAATAATTTGAATTCCATTTCTTGTTTGTATTGTGACCCATTTTTCTGTTAACAATGAAACATTGGGAATGATAGGAATTGTGGTCAGTTTTGGGTTCTGATTCTGAGAGGTTCTGAGTTTAGGTCTCTATATGAGGTAGAAAATGGCTTCACGGGTTTAAATGTGGAAAAAGGTGATATTAAGGTTTTTTTTTTTTTTTTTTTTTTTTTTTTGTCGGAAAAAAAAAGGGGATCAACGGTGGAGGTCACGCCCCCCGTGGGCCCTAACCCCGGGGTAACCGGTTGCCAGCTAGGAATTAACCCCCACCGTTGATTTTCAAGAGTGGCGGCTGGCTTGATTATTAGAATAGTGGCAATTTGAGGCCTAAATAGTGAGTTTGTTAGGGCTTTAGTGGTTAAATTGACGGCTGACATGTAGGAGAGTGGTCAAGCCTTATTTGCGTGTGATTGGATTGAACTAGAAAAGGCCCTTTTTGGGACCTTCAAAGTGACCCGACAATAATAGTAGTCAAGAGAAGTAGAAGAGGAAGATGGAAAGAAAATCTAGAATCTTACCCAGAACTTCCTACAAATTACTCCATAGGTAAAGTTGCACAAAGCATCACACAAAGCCGCTAAAAGTTGCTCACAACCCTCCAAAACTCAACTCCAATGAATAGGAAGATTACATGGATTTCTGTGGCTGGTAAACTTCTCCTATTCTTACAGGAGTATTGACTCCAAAATTAGGAAAACCCTAGTCGTGCTACGTGTAAAATTTCATACGTGCTTTTTTTCTTCTTTCCATATTTTACATCATAATACTACCCATTTTGCATATACTAGTCTGATCGATTCTGCAACATTTGAACCAGGTTCTTGATGCTGCGAGGGAAAGGTTCACACAGGAGATATCCTTCCAGTCCAAGGACAAAGACATCTCCCTTGCGAAGGTAACTCTATTTCCCCTGCTGCCACTTGGTTTCAAGCTAATGGTGGTCAGTTGGATAATGATTGCTAAACAATCTTACTCCTTATTCCTTCTCTGAAGAGAGCACTATACATTTATGTTCCTGTTTCATAGTTGTTTTACGGTGTGTTTTGATTATAGATTTGGGTAGAGATTTGAAAAGGGAAATGAAAAAGTGAGAGAAATGTGTATGAATTATAAGCTACTTATACTAGGAGCTGTAATGCGGATCTATATTGCCCTTTGAGATTCGACTGTATTCCAAAATGCCATGTTGCAGGCTCTGTTGTATGTTGCAGCCGAAGATGAAGCATTTATGGCTTTAAGTCGAGAGATGGATGCTCTTTCCCTCCAAAGTGAAAGGAGAGATGCTTCAATCTCATCTGATGGCCTAGAATGGGAATGGGAGATGCCTTTGGCTGGAAAGAGTGTCGATGATTGGCTGACTGAATTGGATACTATTGCTGAAGAAGTCAAGGCAGAGTTAGTTTCAAGAGACATAGGCTGCCATTTAGTTGAAGTTTTGGAGGCGGTGAATTTAGTTCTTTTTGAGTCTAGAGGTTTCAAAAGGTCACCTGTACTAGTAGATCCAAAGTATTCATACTTGCACTCAGTTCTGAGCTCTGGATGCAGCAGCGTAAAGCTTCATTTTTCATCTGTTACTTGCTTACATGCATTGCTTTGTTTATGCTGTTTCTTTTGTTTAGTGGGCATTTGATGCCACCTGACATATGCTTAACTTGTTGGCAGCAATTTTACTTAGCGTCATTTATATTGAGGTTTGTCGAAGACTTAATCTGACCATTGTGGGATCTCGAGTTGGGGAAGATTTTTTGATTTGGCCCCAAACGGGTAACCCTGAGGTGTGTTATTCAGCTCATGGCTACATTTTTTTTTAACCAAATGCACATTACTAATATAGTAGCTTATTTATTCCATAGTCCCATTTCATGTCGGGAAAACCCTATTGTATGATGATCGTATAGAGTTTGAATATAACTATTTTTGCCTTCATTATAGGAGCTCTTCAAGGTAACTGCAGGGCACAGTTTGTTTGGAGTTGTTAATGGAAGGTGTGTGGACAACCCCAAATCGAAGGCCTCCGATTTAAGTAGCAATTCACTTTCCGGACTTGACATTGCAACAAACCGAGACGTTATAGGGATTGCTCTGGCAAATTTGATTGTATGTTCTGAAGCCCTGAAGCCTTCATAGTGTAACATGAATATGTTATGTTTTTCCAGTCATTTGAATTGCTCATGCCTTTCGAATAGACTCCCCTGACCTCCCATCCATGATGAAATTGAAACACATATAATATTGCAGAGGCTTCATTGGAAACATGCTTCAAGAATGAACCATGGGTTAATGCTGACATCTCCACTTAGGCCCGTTCATGATGCTAATGACAAATTTAGCAAGATAGATGGTTCAAATATTCCTTTAGTGCGGCCTCGAGATCTGAGGTACCAATTTTATTTTATTTGTTCTTTAATGCAGAAGTTAGTCTTCTTAAAAGTTGTATAGACCTTTAAAATACCCATCAATCCAGGAACACGATCATTAATTTAATATTTGGTTTATAATTGTTTTGTAAAGGACCTTATGTGGGTCATTTTCTACTACACTTGTCTTGCTAATAGTTTCACAGTAAACTAGGCTCTTAATTTGGAATAATTCATATGTAGTTATCAAACCCAAGCCTGCAACTATTTAGAAACTAAAAACAAAAAAATGTAGTTGGTCTGGGGCACAAGGGGCAAATTTCTCTGGCATTTAAACCTAGGAAGCATGGATGTGGATACGAGATATAGGTACGATATGATACGAAAACGCCAATATGACAAAACCTAAAAAAAAGGATACGGTTACGGTTAGAATATGTTTGTAAAAAAAATTCCTTTTTTTAAATTTTAGTAGTAAGTTACATATAAGCTCAAGAATTTGAGAAACCACACTGTAATTTTATGATGCAAAAATACTAACTTCTAAGAACTAGGTATTAAATTAAGTTTTGCAATAGGTCTAGCAAATATTTTATTTCAATATTAAGTCTAATATGTTTATATTACAATAATAGAATAATCTAGCTTTTTCCTTTGGCACTAGTAAAATTGTTATATTCAAGTTTCTTTATTGCCAATCAAAAAAAAAAAAAAAAAAAAAAAAAAAAAATTCTTTGCTGATTTATTTATTGATATCTAACTTTACTATTGTTATATTCTGTTGTTAATCCTTACTTTATATGTAGTTATAGGGGACGTGCATGAAGCAATAAGGATACATCAATTTTGACAAATTCTATTCCTTTAATGCACTATGTTCTTCCTATCAAAGAACTAAACAAAGTATTAAAAAAATATTTTTATATTTATCCTTAATTATATTATATTACAATTATAATGCTATGTAAAAAACGCTACAATTTTAATTTTGTAAAAAAATTAATACCTGACTTGGAGTACTTCAAAATTAACTATCCGATACTCTAAAATTAATGAAAAATTAATTAAGAAGTATCTGGTACTTTTAACAAATATCCGATACAAATCTACAAGTATCCAAGGAGTATCAGTATCCGATACGGATACGATACAGGTACGTCTCCCTTTTTGAAGTATCCGTGGACCGTGCTTCATAGATTTAAACTGAGAGTTCCTACAAGTTTTTCTTATTTCTTATTTTATGTAATTGAATACATATTTCAAAATATATCAATTTTCTGCTATCAGAATTTTCTGTACCATCTTATTACAAATTTTCTTTTTCAGTACCCATTATAGAAAAGCAGGTAGTATTTGACTAGATAATGTAGGGTTGCATACTAATTCTGATTGTCGATATGGACTGGCAGGCATAATTGAATAAATAGTATTTGTGGTTCTTGAACGCACTTCTTGTTTGATTCTGATTGAGTATAAAATCAAAAATTAAAAAAGAACAAAAAAAAAAAAAAAATGACTTGTAGAAATTTTATGTGTTGATGGCATCTTGCGTATTGTCAACAGAAACTTCTACAGCGGTTCTTGGGTTATTCTCAGTACCTTTGCTTGGCTGATATTTTTAGTGAAAATGCATTCAGAAAATATTTTGTAGAGTTAGTTGCGTGCAAACCTAAACACGTGTATAGTATAGAGTCAATATTTTCTGCTCAACACCGACTTTGTTCATAGTTTTTTAATCATTTTTATAATTAACTCGTAAACTATTGTTTAGGCTGGCCATCATGGCTTCAGAAAGATGGTTGATTCTGCAGCCACATAATTGGGCTTTAAGGAGAGACCATGGAATGATGTTGTATTATAATAGGTATGAAATCAAATCTTCTTTGTTGTTTGTGTTTGTTACCCCAAATTATTTGGTTCAACAATAATTTTTTTTGGCACATGTCAGGGAATACAAGGAGGCAGTCCAAGAGCTTAGCATTTGCATGGCCTTTGCCCCCGAAGAAGAGGCAGAAGTTCTTGAACCATTCGTTGAGAAACTGCATTTGCTGGTGCTTGAATCATCGTGGAAATCTTTGGGGCATAAAGGTCCATTGGCAGTGCCTTGACTTCTTGTTTGTACAGGTTCCATGTGTTTTACATAGAAATCATGTTCAACTTTGTAAATTCTTCCCTTGGATCGTGTTTGAATTGCATGGTTTCAAGGGCTAGAGCGATATATACTCAAATCAGCTGACAATACTTGGGTTTAGGCAATGGACAACTGGTTAGAGACATGATATAATAATGTATTAAGAAGTATTTTTGTTTGTAAGCAGAGTATATCAAGTAGTCACGGTTCGTCTTGTAGGTTTGTAGCTCTTTTATGATAAATGTGGAGACTAACCCTAGCCAATTGCACTAAAACAAGGTATGGGATTTTAGGGATTTTAAAGCCAATTTTTTTTTTGTTTGAACCTGCTTAGACTCGCCACGTTTAACTGATCCCTTGGACTTTGTTGGAACAATCTTTTGTGTAAATAAAATAAATTGAAACAAAGTCAAACAAATAAATAAATAACGTACCGAATTTATTTATCAAACCGAATTAAAATCAAAAGACCAAATCGAGTGTGTGACACTCTGTCCTTAAGACAGATTCGCTCCGCTATAGTGCTTACAGTTGAGTGGCGTCTATCTCTCAGAATACAATGATCTTCACAAACTTGTAGTAGCACTCCACACAAATTTGTACGGCAAACTAGAATCTAGTGTTCTTACTCTCTGAATTTTATTCTAAAACTAAAATGAAGAATAGTGCACAAAATAAATACTAGACAGCAAAGAGACAATTTGCAGATTGATTTTCGGATCTCAAGACTGCTGGAAAATGGCTAGTATTTATAGGCAAATAAATGTCGACTGTGTGTGTAAATCATTTATACAGATATGAAACTCGTTTCAGACAGATTCAAAATAAATCGGATGATCTTGAATCGTCTCAATTTGAACAACCCTTTGGACAGAATTTTGGATGTATTTTTATCAACCAAAAAACCTGCTGAAGCTAGTATAAATAGACCCGATCAGGTACACAAAAGAAGTGAACAGGTGCAATTCGAAATTGAACAGATGCTGTTTGAAAATCAAACAGATCTGGCAGTTACAACAGATAACTGCACAATAGTTATATCTATTCTGGACAGTTTGAATCTGTTCAGGTACAACAGATTTTAAGACCTGTTTGGACTGATTAATCTGTTCAGAAATAATAGACTGCAAGAAGAAATATATGGACAGAAAAAATAAATTCAAATTTGAATTTATTTTGGTTTAGAAAATAAAATTTTCCCGGCAAGAAATTTTGAAAAAAATTCAAATGAATTTTGTCCAAAAAATTAATATTAGAACCGACCCGACCCACAACCAAGACTATGCCGAATCCAAGGTGTGGTGGTTTGGGCTAAGGTTCACTTTGTCCATAACTCCTCCCTTTTACAAATTTGGGGTGCCCCTTGGGGCCCAACCCAAGTGTTGTAGGCTAGAGCTTATATACTTAACAAAACTCTCTTAAAGTTTCAATGTGGGACAAGCCTCACAAGGAAACCCACTTTAAAACTTTAAATGTCCATTCCACGAACTCGAAAACGACGTCATGTTCTCATTCACTCATAAATGATTTTGACGAACCGTCTCCGCCGTGTGACTTGCCACGCGACAAGGAACACTTCACCTCTTCGGACCCACCCCAAAAAACGTCGTGGCTCACTCAATTTTGGGCTCAAAGACGGCCTAAAATATGCCTATATTAACCATTTTTCCAACAATTCCCCACATGAATGGAATTTGACAGAGAGAAAATACAACAACACGATCTAAATACAGAGAGTACAGAAAATTGGAAATATTCTACAAATGATAGGTAGCTTTTGGCTTTGAACCTTCCCTTATGAGACACTATCGGATTTACTAGCTAACCAGTGAACATAATGTCTTGAACTGTTCAGCCGTTTGTGTAAACCAAGACAATAGAACTCGCACAGTATATCCCTAGACACAGTTTAGTTCTCACTATTGTGTTCATTTTGGCCCTGAACAACCTGGTCTTTCATGAGTGCTTTAGAGAATTGTAGCCCTTCACAAATCTCATAGAACTGGCCTAATTCACACTCATATAGGTGATTCTTATGAAGAGTATCCTGCCATACTCCACTAGGTATACCTAGATATAAGAATCATTAAAAGTATTACTTAACCTAAAACGTTGCAGACATCACTATTTCATCAAAGAAATTGGTAGGAGTTAAACTCCCCAGTGATCCTTCTGAGTCATTCACAACTCGGTTGTCCCTTTGAACCTAGATCTTGGGATTTCCAGTCAACTAGGTTAGGTTGCCGTTGTGATAACTCTTATTTAATAGGCTTAAGTCTCATTCCCCTCGATGAATTCTCAACTAGCTCTCTTACTAACCCTTTGGTTAGTGGATCCGCTATGTTGTCTTTAGATTTCACATATTCAATGGAAATAATTCCATTAGAGAGTAATTGTCTCACGGTATTATGTCGACGACGAATGTATCGTGACTTACCGTTATACATATGACTCTGTGCTCTACCAATTGCTGATTGACTATCACAATGTATGCATATAGAAGGCACCAGTTTTGGCCATATTGCAATATCTTCAAGGAAGTCGCGAAACCATTCTCCCTCTTCCCCAGCTTTGTTTAAAATTATGAATTATGATTCCATAGTTGACCTAGCAATACAAGTCTGTTTGGAAGATTTCCAAGATACAGCCACCCCACCAAGAGTAAAGACATACCCACTAGTGGACTTTGAGTCTCTAGTATTCGATATCCAATTTGCATCACAGTATCCTTCAAGTACTGCTGGATATCTAGTATAATTAAGTCCAATGTTACGAGTAAATCGGAGATATCTTAGAACCCTTATAATTGATTTCCAGTGTTCTACTCCCAGATTACTCGTATATCTACTTAATTTACTTACTACATAAGCTATATCCGAGCGAGTGCAGTTCATTAAATACATTAAGCTTCCAATAATTTGAGCATACTCTAATTGAGAAATACTTTCTTGTACATTCTTAGATAGATACAAATTAACATCTACAGGTGTTCTAGCAAGATGATCATCATCTTTGCTGAATTTGTCAAGTATTTTCTCAATGTAATGAGATTGTGACAAAGCATATCTTTCTGATGTTTTGGTAATTTTCATACCAAGAATTACATCAGCAATGGCCATGTCCTTCATATCAAAATGTTTATTCAACATTTTCTTGGTAGTTTTAATCATATCATTATTACTACCTATGATGAGTATATCATCTACATAAAGACATACAATGACATAACATTTTTCTGTGTTTTTAATATAAATACATTTGTCACACTCATTAATTTTAAATTCATTTGACATCATTACCTTGTCAAATTCCTCATGTCATTGCTTTAGCGCTTGTTTTAAACCATATAATGATTTAACCAATTTAAACACTTTCTTTTCTTTTCCTGAAACAGAAAACCCTTCTGGTTGTTCCATGTAAATTTCTTCCTCTAACTCACCATTTAATAAAGTAGTTTTTACATCCATTTGATGAATTTCTAAATTGTATAAAGATGCAATGGCAATTAGCATTCTAATGGATGTTATTCTAGTAACCGGTGAGTATGTGTCAAAGTAATCAAGACCTTCTTTTTATCTAAATCCTTTGACCACAAGTCTTGCCTTGTATTTATCAATTGATCCATCCGTGTTCAATTTTCTTTTGAAAATCCACTTGTACCCAAGAGGTTTACAACCTGGTGGCAAATCCATCAATTCCCAAGTGTGATTTTGCAAGATGGATTCAACTTCACTATTGACACCTTCTTTCCATAAAGGAGTTTCAGGACTGGACATAGCCTCTTTAAAAATTAAAGGTTCATTTTCTAACAAATATATTAGAAAATCTGGACCAAAAGATTTTCAGGTTCTAGCACGTTTACTACGCCTAAGTTCCTCTTCCTCATTTTGATCTAACTCTTGTTCTTGATCATGTTCTTGATCCTGACTAGCATCAAAAGATCTCTTATTATTACTAGTCTCTTGTCCAATCTTTTTTGGAAATACATGTTCAAAGAAAGATGCATTCTGAGATTCAATAATAGTATTTACATGCATTTCAGAATGTTCTGATTTATAAATCAAAAACCGATATGCACTACTATTCTTGGCATAACTAATGAAAATGCAATCAATGGTCTTAGGACCTATCTTAGTCTTTTTAGGACTAGAAATAGCCACTTTAGCCAAACACCCCCACACTTTTAAGTATTTGTAGGATGACAATCTTCCATGCCACAATTCATAAGGTGTTTGATTCACTTTCTTTTGGGATACTTTATTAAGCATATAATTAGCAGAAAGTATTGCTTTCCCCCACAAATTCTGAGGTAATCCAGAACTGATTAACATGGCATTCATCATTTCTTTTAAGGTCCTATTTTTCCTTTCAGCAATTCCATTTTGCTGAGGTGAGTAAGGAACAGTGATTTGATGAATTATTCCATGTTATTTACAAAATTCACTAAAAAGTGATTCATATTCAGCACCTCTATCACTTCTAAGTTTCTTGATTTTCTTACCAAGTTGATTTTCAACCACATTCTTATATTGATGAAAGTTTCCAAAGCTTCATCCTTGATTCGAATTAAATAAATATAACTATATCTAGTATAGTCATCTATAAAAGTGATAAAATACTTTTTCCAACCTCTAGTTTAAATTGATTTAAAATCACAAATGTCACTATGAATTAATTCAAGTGGTTCCGTACTTCTTTCAATTGAATGAAAAGAAGTTTTAGATAATTTTGCCTCAACGCAAATTTCATATTTATGATTTGAATCAATGTCAAATTTAAGTAAACATTCCATATTAATTAATCTACGCAAAGATCCATAATTCCTAGTCTACCATGGCATAAATTTGAAGACTCAAGCAAGTAAGAAGAAGATGTATTTTTATTAATAACTGAGGGTATAACGGTCATTACATTTAACTTGAAAAGGCCATCAAACATGTAACATTTTCCTACATACATCTCGTTTTCGGTAAGTACAAACTTGTCACTTTCAAAAACTAGCCTAAACCCATTCTTACTAAGCAAATATCCGGAAACTAAATTCTTGCGAATGTCCGGTACATGTAGCACATTCTTGAGAGTGAGTTCATTTCCTGATGTCATCTTGAGAACAATCTTCCCTTGTCCTTCAACTTTGGAAGTTGAGGAGTTGCCCATAAAAAGTTGTTCACCATTGTCCACTGTAGAATAAGATGTGAACATCTTTTTGTCGGCACAGATATAGCGAGTAGCACCAGTGTCCACCCACTATTCTTTATAATTTCTGACAAGATTTGCCTCAGAAACAACTACAGAAAGATTTATGACATCTACACCATTGGAAATTTCATCTATTTCGGTCATTTTGGCTTTAACAACCTTCTTACTTGATCTTCATTTGCCTTTACGTTTGTAATGGCAATCTTTGGCCCGATGTCCCTCTTTGTTACAAATGTAACACATGCCATTAGAATTTCTGACAAGATTTACCTCAGAAACAACTGCAGAAAGATTTATGACATCTGCAACATTGGAAATTTCATCCATTTCGGTCATTTTGGCTTTAACAACCTTCTTACTTAATCTTCCTTTGCCTTTACGTTTGTAATGGCAATCTTTGGCCCGATGTCCCTCTTTGTTACAAATGTAACACATGCCATTAAACTTGTATTTCTTAATTTCCCCTCCTTTAGATAGCATTCTCTTCTGCCATCTTTTAAAAATAGTTCCTAAGAACTTCTCTGGTTTTCACCATAATTCACTGGCATAGTCCTAACATAAGGAGGGGTTGGTGTAATGGCAATTACCATACCAGTACTGGTTTGAACATTAGTTTGACCAGTTTCAGTAGCCATAAATTCTAAATTATAAACCACAATTATAATTAGAATTTAATATTACACAGAAAATTAAACCATAAACACAGAATTTTAAATTCTGTAAAAATAAAAGAAACAAGAATTGTAACTTTTATTTCCAATTAATTTGAAAATAAAATAAAATTTTATTTAAACAAATTAAGTCCACACAGGAATTAAATTCTGTAAAATAAAATAAATAAGAATATAACTTTTATTTTCCAATTAATTTGGAAATAAAATAAAATTTTATTTAACCAAATTAATTCTACACAGAAAATTAATTTATGTAACACTTCAATAATTAAAATACTAAAACAGAATTTTAATTAATGAAAACTCAGAAAATAATTTCTAAAAACTAAAATTAATTTCTGAAAAAATTTCACAAAAATATATTCTGAATTGTTAATGACACCAGTATACTACTACTAGTTGTCAAAAAAAATAAACAGTATATTACTACTATTTGTCAAATAGCATATAATCACTATTTGTTTTTCCAACCAGAATATTATTTTGTAAATCCACAGAAAATAATTTCCTTTATAAACGAAGAAAGAATAAGGGAAACAAACGAAAATTTCTGTAAACAGAATAATTCGGATCTGTCTTAAGATTGTTGGAACAATCTTCTGTATAAATAAAATAAATTGAAACAAAGTCAAACAAATAAATAAATAACGTACCGAATTTATTTATCGAACCGAATTAAAATCAAAAGACCAAGTCGAGTATGTGACACTCTGTCCTTAAGACAGATTCGTCCTGTTACGGTGCTTACGGTTGAGTGGCGTCTATCCCTCAAGATACAATGATCTTCACAAACTTGTAGTAGCACTCCACACAAATTCGTACGGCGAACTAAAACCTAGTGTTCTTACTCTATGAATTTTATTCTAAAACTAAAATGAAGAATAATGCACAAAATAAATACTAGACAGCAAAGAGACAATTGCAGATTGATTTTCGAATCTCAAGACTGCTGGAAAATGGCTAGTATTTATAGGCAAATAAATCTGTTCGATCAAGTGTGTAAACTGCCTGTACAGATATGAAACTGTTCTGTACAGATGCAAAATGGAAACTGGACAAATCTTGAATCTGTCTGAATTTGAACAACCATCTAGACAAAATTTTGGATGTATTTTTATCAACCAAAAAACCTGCTGGAACAAGTCTAGTATAAATAGACCCGAACAGGTACACAAAAGAAGTGAACAGGTGCAATTCGAAATTGAACAGATGCTGTTTGAAAATCAAATAGATCTAGCAGTCACAACAAAAAAACTGCACAGTAGTTATATCTGTTCTAGACAATTTGAATCTGTTCGGGTGCAACAGATTTTAAGACCTGTTTAGACTGATTAATCTATTCAGAAATAATGGACTTTATTTTGGTTCAGAAAATAAAATTTTCCCAGCAAGAAATTTTGAAAAAAATTCAAATGAATTTTGTCCAAAAAATTAATATTAGAACTGACTTGACCCACAACCCACACCCGCGCTCGGCTCAGCTGATGGCGGCACGCGTGTGTGGTGGTTTGGGTTAAGGTTCACTTTGTCCATAACTCCTCCCTTCTACAAACTTGAGGTGCCCCTTGGGGCCCAACCCAAGTGTTGTAGACTAGAGCTTGTATACTTGACAAAACTCTCTTAAAGTTTCAATGTGGGACAAGTCTCACAAGGAAACCCACTTTAAAACTTCAAATATCCACTCCACGAACTTGAAAACAACGTCATGTTCCCATTCACTCATAAATGGTTTTGACGAACCGTCTCCACCGTGTGACTGACCACGCGACAAAAAACACTTCACCTCTTCGGACCCACCCCAAAAGAGGTTCGGGGCCCACTCAATTTTGGACTCAAAGACAATCCAAAATATGCCTATATTAAATAGGCTTTCCCTAAAATTGGGAGCATTTTGAAAAGTTCTCCAAAATAGCTAAAACATAGCATTGTTTGCCCTGGAACTACCCAAGTCGGTGGTACTACCACCTACGCAGCCACTCTTCACTACCAGATGATCTATCGAGTGTAGAATCATGCTTTTCATCTAGCTCTTCCTAGAAATTTGGGAAATGCTATGCTCGAGTTTTGATTCTCCAAAACTTCTATCTTGCGTTACAAACTTTGTAAAAACTCACCATGTTCTCCATCTCGATCCCATATTACACTATTGGAGCTGCTCGTACATAGTAGTTGTATTTGCACCGTTGTAAATTGATTTTTGATTAATGTCAAGTATAATCGTTTAATATACTATATACAAATGCCAACAAAAAAAAATTCTATGTTCTTGATCACAAAAACGTTTGAGATGTGTGGGGTTATATTTCTGAGTACCAACACGTGGCAAGGTGACGCCGACGTGTCAGCCGAGGTGCCACGTGTCACGGTAAGTTTTGCCGAGGTAATCTAAGAATTGCCGAGGTTATCTCTGAAGATATCTTAATCCGGGATAAAGGCCTCTCTTTTCTCCTACCTCGGCTTAACATGCAAAGGCCGAGCTACCCGCAGAAGAATTAAGCCGAGGTAACTGTTAGATCGACCATACCTGCCTATATAATATGATAATATTATCTTGGTCAGATGGATGTCCAGCCATGTGAAGAAAGTCATGAGGCTAACACCTCGCCAACTAGCTGGCCTTGAGGCCATGTGAGTTGGCCATGAGGCCACGAGAAGCCATGTGAAGTAATGAAAAGCTTTTATCTGGAAAGCTGCCAAAAGAACAACAATGGGCTGGCAGCCAGCTCAAAAGTTGATGGCTTCTCCATCTCTATTCTGGTGTATATATAGAGAAGACCGACAATGACAAGCTGAGAGAGTGAAGAGGGAAGGAGAATTACAGAGAGTTAATTGTAATTCTTACTATTCATTCAATATAGTGAATCTGCTGCCCATGGACGTAGGCAATATTACCGAACCACATTAAATTCTTTGTGTTATTATTTGTGCCATTTATTCTGCCTGTGTTCTACAGTTGAATTACTAAGGTGGGCAGTGTGATCAAAAAATCACTCACACAATTTGGCGTCGTCTGTGGGAAAGTAAGACGAATAGATGGCCAGTAACGCACAAAACGAGAAGGTTGGGGGCGACACTCCCGCTGGGAGTGGCAGACCTGTTGACCTTGACGTCGAAGGCGACAACCACAACGACAAAGCCCGTGACCAGGGGAACGGGGGAAAAGACGTCATCCAGGAGGGCGACACTTCAAAGAAGACGGACCAGGGCAGATGCTACAAGGAGGATAACCTCCAGGTATGGAGGGATAGATGCCTACAAAGGGATGAGGAAGTCAAGGAACTGGCAGACAAGCTGGCAGACCTGCAGTCGGTCGTCAACTTCATGATGCAAAACAATGTCATGCAGCCACCATACCCACTGCAGGATACGCCAATCCCAGCAGTTAAAACCCGGAATGAAGGAAGGAAAATAATTCCTAAAGCACCACAGCGCTCCAGGAACAAGAGGCACTCTCACCCGCCCTCCGGGGAGGTCGGGCGAGAGGAACCCAGACAAGTGAGGTCCCAGAGGACGTATCATACAAAGGATCTGGAACCCAGAGAACATCGGCATGTACAAAAGCAGGCTCTCTACTTCGACACAACCAATGAAGAAAGATCAAAACGGGCACACCACGAGGCCGAGAGTAGTGTGCCAAAGGGACTAAAATCGAAAGATAGCCGAGCTCCGAGGAGGAGTAAAGAAGACTTAAGAAACTACCTCAAGAGGAGGGAACAGAACGCTGAAGCCGAGGTAACCTCACTCGTCAAGCCGAGGACTCCGTTCTCGGTAGAACTGGACAAATTTGAAGCACTTAAAAGATTCAGCATGCCGAGGTTTCAAATATACGATGGTAAGTCAGACTAACTTCCACGTTAGACTATTTTTAAACTCAATGGCGTTATATAGTGGAAACGAGCCTTTGCTATGCAAGGTGTTCCCCTCGTCCTTTGGGGAAATTGCATCATATTGGTTCCACAAGTTACCAAAGGGAAGCGTGAAGACTTAGGAAGGCCTGGCCGAGATGTTTGTGGCCAGGTTCGTGACAAACAAGCTACAGCCATTAAGGGTGGATGCACTAATGGCTTTGAAGATCAGCAAGGATGAAGGCCTTAGGGCCTATGCAAAAAGATACTACGAGGTGTTCAACCGAATACCTGAATGCAACCAGGAGGTAGCGGTCGTGTCTTTCAAGAACGGCCTGAAAGAAGACTGTTCACTATGAAAATTTTTGGCGAAGACATTGCCAAAGAGCATGGAAGAACTCATGGCAAGGATTGAAAAGTATGCCCGCGCCGAGGAGGATACGCTGGCCCACAAGGAAGTCATACAGGAGAAAGGAAACAACTCGCCGAAGCGAAGCCGAAGTAACAACGGATTCAGCAAGACAGAGATAGAGCTGAGGGCTAAATAAGCGGTGACAATCGTGTTCCGAATTCCAATCCAAAAAATCCTAGGAAAAATTCGGAGCCAGCCCTACTTCAGAACACCAGCAAGGGAACCCGGGGAGTTTATGGGAAGAAACATGGACAGACATTGTTCTTATCACAATGAAAATGGACATACAACACAGGGCTGCAGAGCCCTAAAAGCACACTTGGAAGATCTGGTGAGGCAAGGCCACCTGAGAGACCTTGTCGATGAAACCAGAACGAGGGAAGAACAGCAAGATCGCCTCGATGAAGCACCCCACGCCCGCAACCCCGGGCAGAAAGACCTCGGGTAATAAACGTAATTCACTCCAAGGTGAATGAAAACGACATTCGGGGGGAAACCCAAGGAGTAAAACACTTGCAGTACGTGAACCAGGTCAGACTGAAAAGGCCTCGGCCGGAAGATTGCCAAGGTCCGATGATAACCTTCACCGAGGCCGACCTAGAGATGGTCCAAAGACGCAGATAATGATGCCTTGGTAGTATCCCTCCAGGTTGGGAAGTGCCAAGTAAAACGCATCCTGATAGATCAAGGCAGCTCTTGTGACATCATATACGTTAGATGTTACAAGGAGCTGGGCCTTCACCCTAACGACCTGGAGCAATCGAATGGCCCGATGGTCGGCTTCAATGGAACGCCGACGTGGCCACTGGGTGCCGCAAACTTGGACGTGCAAGCAGTCACTAAGAAGATCAGGACCGAGTTCATCGTGATTGATACACCTTCACCATACAACATTATCATGGGCAGGCCGTGGTTGCATGCAATGGAGGCAGTTCCCTCAACATTGCACCAACTACTGCGCTTCCCAACATAGCATGAGATTGAAGAAATCAGAGGAGATCAACTGCAGGCAAAGAATTGCTCCATGGCAGCAATGAAGACTACCTGCAATGTTCGAAAACCAGCCACGGCAGAAATTGAAGATGAGGACATGGAAGTCCTGGATGATGTCGGCAAGGAGTCGGACGAGAAGAGTGAGGAAACACTAAAGAAAATCCTCGTCCAGGAGGGCGATGAGGAGCGCTTTTTTCTTCTCGGCTCAGGCTTAGCCGAAGAAGAGGAAAGAGAACTGGAAGCCTTCTTAAGAACAAACATAGAGGTGTTCGCCTGGACACCTTATGAAATGCCTGGCATTGACCCCGAGGTCACATGTCACAGACTGAACGTCGACAATCGGCTAAACTCGTGATGCAATGATGAGCTAGAAGACTGACGTTGATACACGTCGAAGTAGTAGAGGAAGAAGTTGACAGACTTCTAGAAGCCAGGGCCATCAGAGAAGTCAATTATCCAACATGGCTATCAAACACTGTGGTGGTAAAGAAGAAAAACGGTAAATGGAGGGTTTGCGTAGATTTTACAAGCCTAAATAAAGCCTGTCCCAAAGACAGCTTCCCTCTGCCAAAAATTGACCAGCTGGTGGATGCTACATCTGGACATGGAAGGATGAGCTTCCTGGACGCTTATAGGGGGTATCACCAGATAGCCATGTACCCCCTAGACGAGGAGAAGACAGCGTTCATCACCCCAAAAGGCCTGTACTGTTACAGGGTGATGCCTTTTGGGCTAAAGAACGCAGGAGCAACCTACCAAAGGCTGGTAACCAAAATGTTCAAGCACCTGATAGGCCAAACAATGGAAGTCTACATCGACGACATGGTCGTAAAGACCAAGGAGCCAGAGAATCATCTTACTGACCTAGCAGAGATATTTAACATACTTAAAACATATCGGCTCCGACTCAACGCATCAAAATGCGCGTTTGGGGTTGGATCTGGTAAGTTTCTAGGGTACCTGGTAACAAGAAGGGGAATAGAGGCCAGCCCGGATCAGATCAAGGCCATCCTAGATCTACAGAGCCCAACCTCGGCAAAACAGGTTCAAATGCTCCTTTGGCGGGGCAGACTTCTAAACAGATTCATAAGCCGAAGTTCAGACAAGTGTAAACCCTTCTTCAACCTGGTAAAAAAGACTGCAGACTTCCTATGGACTGAAGAATGTGAGGCCGTTTTGGCCGATCTAAAAAAGTATCTGATCACGGCTCTAGTCCTCTCAACACCTGAGCCTGGGGAGGAGTTGTTTTTGTACTTAGCAGTGTCAGAGCAGCAGAAGCAAAGATTAATCCGAGAAGAGCAGGGAGAACAGAAGGCTGTCTTCTATGTAAGTAAAACCTTAGCCAGCGCTGAAACAAGGTACTTACCAATGGAGAAGTTAATGCTGGCCTTAGTCATGGCCTCAAAGAAGTTGAACCACTACTTTCAAGCACACAAGATTGCGGTGCTAACAGAGCACCCATTGAAATCCTTGTTACAACAAGGAGACTTAACAGGAAGAATTGCAAGATGGGCAGTGGCCTTGGGCCAGTATGACCTGGAGTTCAGGCCCAGAACAGCAATCAAGGGCCAAGTTTTGGCCGACTTTGTGGCAGAGTTCACGCCGGAGTCCATCGAACGTCGGGCTCTGTTGAGCCAAAATGAACGAGGTCCAAGCAAGCAAGAAGAATCCCAGCCGAAAGCAAAAGAGCAAAATAAGGAAAAGCTCAGGCCTTGCAGCATCTACATCGGCGACTCATTCAGACTCTTTGTCGATGAAAGTTCAAACCGACGAGGAGCGGGGGCAGGAGTGCTGCCGATATCCCCAGATGGAGAAATAATAGAACAATCCATCTGTTTGGGGTTCAAGGCCTCAAACAATGAAGCTGAATACAAAGCATTAATTGCAGAACTAAAACTGGCAGCAGCAGCAGAAGCAGATGAGGTAATAGTGTTTTGTGATTCACAGTTAATTGTTAACCAATCAATAGGAGAATTTGCAGCCAGGGACGAGAGGATGTCGGCATATGCAAAAGAGGTAATCAGATTAGCCGAGTTATTCCAGAACTGCCGACTTCTTCAAGTTAGCCGAGATGATAATAGCCACGCCGACGCGTTGGCCAACCTGGCGAGTTCAACGCAGACTGGAAAGACAAGAACAATTATGATTGACTACATGTCGGGCCCGAGCATAGAACCACGGAACGCAAAGCAAGAAGCAATGTGTGTGGACATGGGGCCAAGCTAGATGGATGCGATTGTTGCATTCCTGAAAGAAGGAAAGCTGCCAGAAGACCGCAAGGAGGCACACAAGGTCAGATTGAAGTCGGCAAGATTCAGCCTGACTGGGGACGGACATCTCTACAGAAGGTCTTTCACAGGACCCCTTTTAAGGTGCGTACATCCTTTACAAGTTGAAGATTTTTTATATGAAATTCATAAAGGGATTTGTGGAAGCCACACTGGGGGTAGATCATTAGCCCATAGGGCCATTACCCAGGGGTATTGGTGGCCATACATGCAAAAGGATGCAGAAGCATATGTGAAGAAGTACGAACCCTGCCAACGGTTTGCACCTTTGATTCATCACCAATTCGACTGAATCCAGATATCAACGCCGGCCGTTTGCCCAATGGGTATGGATCTGGTTGACATGCCTTCCAAGCAATCGGGCAGAGAAAATACTTCGGTAGCGACAGTTACTTCACAAAGTGGATAGAGGCGAACCTCTTGCCAAAATCCGAGATGTGGACGCCAAGAATTTCATATGGAAAAACATTATCACGGTTGGCATTCCCGAGCCATCGTTGCATAACGAACGCAGTTCGACAAAGAAGCTCATCAAGAACTTCTGTGCGAAATTCAAGATCAAGAATTACTTTTCAACACCAAGTTTCCCCTAAAGTAACGGGCAAGCAGAAGCATCCAACAAAGTAATTTTGGATGGAATAAAGAAGAGGTTGCAGGCAGCAAAAGGGAAGTGGGTAGACGAATTGCCCAACGTGCTTTGGGCATATCGGACTACGCCGAGAAGATCAACAGGGGAATCTCCCTTTGCCATGGCATATGGCACAGAAGCAATCATTTCACTGGAAGTCGGCATCCCAGGGATCCGAACCCAGGGAGTTGAAAATGGGACTAATGATATACTCTTAGCCCGAGATCTGGATCTTTTGGAAGAACGAAGAGAGAATGCTACAATTCAGCTTGCAGTATACCAACAACAGCTTGCCAGAGCTTACAACAAGAAGGTCAACCCAAGAGATTTTCAAGTCGGCGACCTAGTCTTGAGAAAAGTGGTCGGCAACAAGAAAGATCCCAGAGAGGGCAAGCTTGGCCCAAACTGGGAAGGACCTTACAGAATTACTTCGGTGTTAGGTAGTGGAGCTTATCGGCTTGAGGACAATGAGGGCAAAGCATTGCCAAGACCCTGGAACCCTTGTAATTTGAAATTTTTCTATCATTGAGATGATCATTATTCTTGGCCGATGTCATCAATAAACACATATGACTGATAAAGATGCTGGAAGACATGAACAATGAGAACCCAAGTGGAACTTAGGTTCACATTGGGGGCAGAGAAGATACAAAGCCTACCACTTGTTGAAATTTGTAGCAATTTACAAGTTGGTCTGGCCGAATACAAAGCCTACCACTTGTTGAAATTTGTAGCAATTTGCAAGTTGGTCTGGCCGAATGCAAAGTCTACCACTTGTTGAAATTTGTAGCAATTTACAAGTTGGTCAGACCGAGTACAAAGTTTAGTTTCGCTTGTTGAAATTTGTAGCAATTTACAAGTGGAAGTTAAGCCGAGATTACTACTCTCCTCGCTTGTTGAAATTTGTAGCAATTTACAAGTCGGGGTGAAGCTGATACTATTGCTAACCGACATATAGCAATCCACAAGGTGGTCAAGCCAAAGAAGATGTTCAAACACTTGTTGAAATTTGTAGCAATTTACATGTTGAAGCTAAGCCGACATGTTATCATCTGTTGAAATTTGCAACAATTTACAGGTTGAAGTGAAGGTTAAGTATATTGTTTAATCCTTGTTGAAATTTGTAACAATTTACAAGTAGATCACTGTTTAACACTTGATTATAACTTGAGAAAAGTTTACTGTAACTTGTTGAAATTTGCAGCAATTTACAAGTAGGCTGGACTGATATTACAGGTTGAAGTTAAGCCGACATGTTATCATCTGTTGAAATTTGCAGCAATTTACAGGTTGAACTAAAGGTTAAGTATATTGTTTAAACCCTTGTTGCAATTTGCAGCAATTTACAAGTAAATTATTGTTTAACACTTGTTAAAACTTGAGTAAAGTTTACTGTTTATATTAATCCTTGTTGAAATTTGTAGCAATTTACAAGTAGGACAGACCGAGATTGTTGTTTAAACACTCGTTGAAACTTGAGAAAAGTCTGCAAAGTTAACATCGAATAGTATATGTTTTATACTTGTTGAAATTTATGAAAAGATTGCAGGTCAGTATCTTGCCGACGTAAAACTTGAAGTTATCATACCCGAGGTATGTAACCCCGAGGAGATTATGCAAAGGAAGAGGTATATGAGTCATGCAAAATATCCTAAGTATACAGAAGCAATGAAGAATTAAAGACTGAAGCATTCAGATAAAAACAGTTGCAGTAAATAAAGGCACCATGGCCTAGCAAAAGTAAATCGTTCACAGGAAACAAAGAAAGGCATATCGGCCATAAAGAAGAAGCATACATTGTTCAGGGAACATCAACAAGAACAAAGGAAAAAAAAAACAAAGTACAAAAAAGAAAAACAGAAGACATTCAAACTTCTTCAACAGATGGTTGGGCTGAAACCTCGGAGGGCTCTGGACGAACCACCTCGGCATCTTTTCCCGCCTCAGCCTCTGCATCCTGGCCTACCACAACCTCAGCATCTTTTTCTGCCGCAATCTCGGCATCGATTTCTGCAAGTGTTTTACTGAGACTTCTTTCAGCCAGGAGAAGGTCGGATGATAACTGCCCTGGCTCAGCCTCCTTGGACACCTCCTCAGTCTCATCATCTTGGGTTAAGTCCATGACTTGATCACCCTGAGATAGAGACTTGGACTCATTGGTATCCTTGGGCTTCCTTACCAAGGCTTCATCATCATTTTTGTCTTCATCCTCATCTTCCGCCTCGGGATTGATTCACTTCTCTTGACCGACTTGGGGAGGAGGAGGAAATGGCAAAAGAATAGCTTCGGCCTTACGCCAGAGCGAATCAACAGGAAGATCAAGTTTTTTGGCTAAGGACATCCAACTAAGGGAAAAGCCCCTGTTACATGCCTGCTTAACTTGTAACTTGTAATCTTCAGTGACATCAGCCACACCCTAGGCATAAGCCTTTTCGTCGGCTTCTTTAATTTCAGCCAACTTCGTGGCCAAGGCTTCCGCGAGCTCCTTCTCGGCCTGAGCTGCTTTCTCCTCAGCATTTTCTTTTGAGCCTCGGCAACATTCTTAATGGCCTCTAACAATTCAGCATTTTCTTCAGCAAGTGTTTGGGCTTTAGTAGCAGCCTCGGCCTGATCTTCTAATTTCTTCATTTTTGCTTGAAGACCTTTATTTATCTTTTGAAGGCCTGCAAACTCCTTCTTCAAATCATTTAGTTTCTCCCTAGTCTCAAATGGCTGCATTGAAAAGGAATGGGCGTACTGGACAGCCTGACAGAAAATAGAAGTGTTAGGAAAAAATTCAAAGTATGAAACAAAAAGAAAGGACGAGTACTAAAACTGAAGCACTTACTTGAATTGAGTGTTGGAGCATTAAAGCGTAGTTCTCATACTCACTATTCCCAGCATTTCGCTCCAAATCACCAGGCAAAAGCAGTGTAGTACTGAGAGCTACGCCGACATTTATGTCGTCGGCACTCTCATTTGCCATTATTGGCCTGTCTTCCAAAGTGAACTGGGGGGCCCAAGGGACACTTGGTATCTTGGACTTCGAAGTTTTCGCAGAAGAAGACCTCGGCTTTTTCGATTTTTGAGATTCTGATGGTTGAATCTCTGCATGCCTCTTCCCAAATGGTTGGTTCTTTGCTCCGCGAGCTTGGAGATAGGCTGGGCATCCTCAGCCTCAACTTCAGCATTCTTGGCCTTAGGCTGGGCCTTCTTTGTTCTTTTCGGCTTCGGAGGGGGCACGGTTTGAGTGGGAATTGCGTCGACGTCGGCTGGGAGGTCGGCTAAGAGATCTTGAGCGACAGGCTTTACACGAACCATTTCGGTAGTTTTTACGAGTCGTCGCCGGCGTTTTCTTTCAGAAATTGGTACCAAGTATGGTGCCGAGGTGGAAGGTTGATCGACTGGATCAGAAGTTGATCCTTGATCAGCCCGAGATGTGGATGCGGTTTGAGTTACTACAGTAGGAGAAGAGGAGCTCTTTTTCTTCCTCCTTGGAACGTCGGGCAAGGTGGATTTGTAGGAGGGGATGAAGTTCAGCAGGAGTGGAGCTTTGCGCTTATGAATTGGAAGGTCCAGGAGCTTCTTCAGGTCTTTTCCAAGAAAATAGGATTGGCGAAAATCCTTGGGAGGCTTGCGAACGTCTGCAAAACAGAACATAACATCAGAAACAGATAAAATTTTTTGGAAAACTAGAAGAAAGCAACAGCTAAGTAATTGACACTGGGCTCTTACCCTTGCCCTCCTTGACCGTTCGAGGAAGAGGGAAGAGATGGACTTCTTCTTCTGGGCCAAATTCCCAATTTCCAGAAGCAATAAGATAATCTTCACCAGCCCCCTTGTTGGAGTCTGGGAGGTCGGCTACGATTTTAAATTCTGTGGACTTCGGCTTAAGGTAATAAACATAACCTTTTTCCTTCAGGTTGAGGGCGCACATGGTGTAACAATATTGGATGTCGGCAAGAGTGATCCTAACATTCTCCTGCCGAGCTAATGCTATGATACCATTAAGCGTTCTATGGGCGTTGATGGTGAGCTGCATAGGGTTCAAAGAATAGTAGTGAAGGACTTCACGAAAAAGGGGATCTAGGGGGAACCGAAGCCCACATTCAACAAAGGCTACAATGGGAAAAGGCATGGAATCATCCTTGGGCATAATGGAGTCGTCATCACCAGCTAGTCTCAGATGGACATCAGTTGGGATGGAGAATTCTTGCCTAAAAAATTCTAGTTTAGTTGGGGTGTTAACCCTATTTCTCCACATACCCATAATTTTGGTGTAAGGATACTTGGCTAGAGAAACAGGATGCTCTTAAAAGGTTATTAGGACCTCGGCTTAAACCTAGGTATGTATTGGCAAAGTTTGTTTCAGTTTTTCCTAAAAAATGAAGGTCCTACAGACAAATCCCAAACCTAAACCTACGAAGAACGAGTATGGAGGACAGAAATCTGGAAAACAGAAAAGCAAGAGGGAAGTTTCAGAATCAAGAACAGAGGAAGGGCTATCAAAAGCATAAAGAATACATGGAGAACAGTGACAAGAGTGCAAGAAAGTGGTGAACAGTATGCAAGTAAATCAAATTCACTTGAATACTTTCAAATATATGACTCACAAGATTTGAAAGAAAAATGGGAGCAAATAGTATCGTGAAATGAAAGCGAAGGAACGGTGGCTTACCAGAGAAATAGAGTTGAATGAGTCACGAGGTCGACGACGGATACAACAAAGGCGTAAAGCTTCACAGAATGACAGATGGAACAGAACAGAGTTCAAAGCTTGGAGCAATGGCGATTCGAAGAAAAGAGCTTTAGAGAGAGAAAATGTAAAGTAATTTAATGCAAAAGTGAAGAGATGAAGAGAGAGACAATTGTTTTGTCAAAACGTGAAAGCGGCAAAAAACGAAGCATTAATTGCGCTAGGTTAACGATGCGCCGACGCGGTATAGCGAAGAAAAGACGACTACAGCGCCACCAAAGACGGACCAATAAGGGTAAACGCGTCGCTGGAACGGTTGAAAAATGGTGTGACATAATGCGCGTGGGAGAATTGATCAATTCTTGTTCTTAGATGAAGACATGTCTACCGAATGGATGATCTCGGCTAGAAAGTTCTTAAGCCGACGTACGAGAAGAAAGTTCAATGTAGGCTCCATCACCTCAGTATGCCGAGGTAATAGAACCTAGGGGGCAGTTGTGGGGTTATATTTCTGAGTACCAACACGCGCAAGCGGCATACGATGTCGGTCAGCCGAGGTGCCACGTGTCACGGTAAGTTTTGCCGAGGTAATCTAAGAATTGCTGAGGTTATCTCTGAAGATATCTTAATCCAGGATAAAGACCTCTCCTTTCTCTTACCTCGGCTTAACATGCAAAGGCCGAGCTACCCGTAGAAGAATTAAGCCGAGGTAACTGTTAGATCGACCATACCTGCCTATATAATATGATAATATTATCTTGGTCAGATGGATGTCTAGCCATGTGAAGAAAGTCATGAGGCCAACACCTTGCCAACTAGCTGGCCTTGAGGCCATGTGAGTTGGCCATGAGGCCACGAGAAGCCATGTGAAGTAATGAAAAGCTTTTATCTGGAAAGCTGCCAAAAGAACAACAATGGGCTGGCAGCCAGCTCAAAAGTTGATGGCTTCTCCATCTCTATTCTGGTGTATATATAGAGAGGACCAACAATGACAAGCTGAGAGAGTGAAGAGGAGAGGAGAATTACAGAGAGTTAATTGTAATTCTTACTATTCATTTAATATAGTGAATTTGCTGCCCGTGGACGTAGGCAATATTGCCGAACCATGTTAAATTCTTTGTGTTATTATTTGTGCCATCTATTCTGCCTGTGTTCTACAGTCGAATTATTAAGGTGGGCAGTGTGATCTAAAAATCACTCACACAAGATGCAACAAAAATTGCTGCAACATAGGCCTCTCCTTTTTATTTGAAGAGTACTTGTATGATGATACATGCAAAATATAAGCAGATTTACTTTAGGCCATTTTTTTGGGTTGAAATTTTTTTTTAAGGTCGCTAATATTAATTTTTATAAAATAAAGGTCATACAGTATTTTCATAATAGTTGAAGTCCCTCAACATTTTAACAAAGAAAATTTGACACAAAAAAATTTCAAAATTTCTCTAGTATGATTACAAAAAAATTTTATCAAGGGATTTTAGCTAATAAAAAAAAGACATATTTGACCTTTCCTACTATCTAAAGTTGGAGAGGAATGTTTTACTAATTTTTCTTCCTTTTTTTTTCATTTTCCAAAAAAATGGAAATCAAAAACAAAAGAAATGTTTGGCGTTTATTTTCTCTTTCTTTTTTTTGTATTTATCTCCTGCAATTTGTCAAGTATTTTTTATTATTTTTTAAAAAAAATATTACACGTACCACATAAGTTTATTTCTATTTTATAAAAATAAAATAAAAAATAAAAACAAGAAACTGAGAAATTTGCCAAAAAGTTCAAAAATATATATACCATAAGGTGACTTCAATTAGGTCGCACGGGTGGACGATAGAATTGATTTCTAAAAATTAATTGAGATATGCATAAATTGAAGTGAGGTTGCACAAATTAATCCGGATACTTGTGTCATCAAAAAAATAAAGGGCAAATTACATGTACCTCTCTCAAAATTTAGCTAAATTACAGATATCTCTTGAGATTTCAGAAATTACAGATACCCCTTGAGGTTTATATTTTCAGAACAAATTGTCTTATGAGGTTTATATTTTCATAACAATTTATTCCCTAATTTGTTATATAAATAGTACCTTCAGGGAAGTATCTGTAATTTCTTAAATCTCAAGAGATATCTATAATTTTACTAAATCTCGAGAGAGTATATGTAATTTGCTCAAAAATAAAAAATAAGGTGACTTACAATATAAGGCATAACAAAGTGGATTGAAGAAAAAGGTTGTATCATTGTATGCCATCTCTTTAAGCAATAATCACATACATCAAAGCATGTCTGTATGGACCAGTTAGATACTTTGCTTTGCTTCCAAAAATCTACTAATTGACAGTGACCAGAGGACAATGATATAAACCAAGAGCAAATATCTTTGCATGCATTTTTATGGCCACAGCTGCAAAATAAATGGAAAATATTAATGAGTCAATTGTAAATAATAACAAAAATGATTTGTTCCCCTAATTTTCTTCCTCCTAATTCCCTTAATTTTCTTTTTTGAAAAACTGTTTTCTTTTTCTTTTTTTTCTTTTTTTTTTTTTTTTTTTTTTTAACTAAAAGTGGGAATTGTGGGGATTCGGGGGACTCCCCCTCGAGGTCCCAATCAAAACCGAAATAATAATTTCAAAACTATGGTACAGATGGATTTTATAATTAAAGAAGAATTAGGGATCGTTTGGCAAGATTGACTTTTTAACTTTTTTTATTTTTTTAGCCTATAACTTTTTTGTTTGGTTGGTTTTTTTGGTCTTTTTTGGCTTTTTTGCATTAGAATGACAAAATTGCCCTCAACTTGAAAATGATACTTTTTTTGACTTTCTATTTGTATTTGGGTTAGCTTGGTAATTTTACATCCTAAATCTAGTGTTTTGTTATTTTGTGATTTTGTGACTTTTTTTTGCCCTTATATGCTTATTTAGTCCCAACATAAAAACCAAACCAAAGCTTAACCTAACTTCATACTTTTTGAATTATAGTTAAAAGAAAAAAAAAATTATAATCAAATACTATAGGAAACATAATCGAAAATCTAATGAATCATAAGAGTATCTCCAATAGCAAATACCATAATAGCATTGTCATTGTTATAATTTGACAATGAATAGAAGAAAATAATAGAATTATAACAATAGTATTCTAATAGTCAGATGCTATTTTAGCATAATCAAATATAAAAATTGGTGTATTCGAATGATCGGCCAATCATCCGATCGGTCGTTTCAAACACACTAGTTTCTGTGTTTGGTCCTATAAAAATGGCAATTTTATAAAAATTTATCTATTTTGTTGAGAGAGAGAGAGGGAGGTTTTGACTGAATTGACACATATAATAACTGTCAAAACTTATGTCAAATTTAGCACAAGTTTTGACATTTGTCAAATTTGACAACTGTCATATGTAACTATTGGAACATTCTCTAGTTGCCAAATAGTAGCAATAGCAGCTCTAATGACAAACCATTGGAGATGTTCAATTAAAGAAGAAAATTGATCATAACTAAAGCAGAAAATGATATAAGTAAGGGTGCATATAATACACTCATTTCAAGAGATTTGAATAGTAAAATTTTCCTATATTATATATATATATATTAAAATGTGTAAAAAGTAAATGTAATTCTAACTTTTAACCTCACTCGTTGAATTACCATTAACATAATTCATACAAATTTATATTTGTTCAATCAGAGAATATGAATACAATCACAACATAATGTTTATACTTTTCAAAATATGTGTTTGCTTGGTTTGATTTTTCAAAAACGGTTTCGAGATGAATTTTTGTTTATTTTTAGTAAAAAAAAAAATTCAATTTTAATTATTTTTTTATACTTTGTAGATGCACATAATCAAAATGCATCAAAAAAGTAAAATAAATTGGCTAAAATATTAAAAAAGTTACTGAAAATATATAATGTATTTTTTTATCGGAGTTTTGTTTATTTTTGATGAATTTTTTTAATGTTTTAATTTTTTTTACTTTTTAGATGTATCTAATCTTGATATATTTACAAAATAAATAAATAAAAATAACTAAAATATAAAAAAAAGTTCAATAAAGACAAGCGAAAACCCATTTAAAAATAATTTGTGACAATTATAACCACACATATTTTGAACACTTCTTTTCCTACGACATTTCACCTCTTCTGCTCAGCTTGTAAATTTCTTAACATCGATTCATAATATTTATAGAGCAATCTTTGATTTCAATTTACTTTTAACCATTTAATTCAGGGTTTTTTTTTTCATATAAACTTCTCTATTATTATTTTATTTATTTATTTTTCAAAAGACAACAACATTTAAACCAAAATCATATCAAGCCATCCAAATGAATCCCTTCATTCACATTTTGAAATGGAACTAATAGGTCATGCCATGAAGTGGGCATTAATACAATGATACAATAGACAAGCATTGCAAATCCAAAATGAAAGAAATAAATATTGACTTATCAAGAAAAACCATATGTGGTAGAGGGAAATTGAAAGGGAATGCCAATGAAAGTAATTGACATTCTAGTTTCATATAGTGGTCCCTTTAGACATGCAGGGACTTCATGTCAAATATCATCTACTTTTGATGCAATATGCCAATATCCAATCATTTTACTGTGGCTGCAAATGGTTTAGCGGGCTACATCTATATGTAAAAGTCTCCGTTTACGAGAAATAGTGAGCCCAAGTTTGACATGTGTCTAAAAAATCAAAAATTTAAAAAATTATTCAAAAAGTTAAAAAGTTATCACTATTTATCAAAAGTCAAAAAGTACGACTGTACAATTCACAATCTTAATTTTCTCCTATATATTAATTTATATAATTTTTTAATATATATTTTTTTCATAAAAAGTCAAAAAGTTAACCCAAACAACCATATTTTTTTCCTCAACTTTTTAGTCCAAAAAATCAAAAAGTGCACTTATTTAAGACATCCCAAATAATATAAAATGTAAGATAAAATATTCATAATTATAAATATAGATATTTTAGTTCACGTCAATATTTCATCAAGTCAAATTTTTCTCAGCATAGCATATTGTGGGGATATATTTTCTGAGTACCAACACGTGGTAAGGTGACGCCGACGTGTTAGCCGAGGTGCCACGTGTCCTGGTCGTGTTGCCGAGGTGATCTCGGTTAGGCCGACGTTATCTTCGAAGATATCGGAATCCGAGATAAGTGGATAAGGGACAAGAGTCCTAGAATGAAGAGGGAACTCAACCTGTATATGGACAAGAGTTCTAGATTGGGAGAAGACTTCAGTTTGGGTAAAGATAAGACTCTTAGAGAGTTTATCCTGATCCCACTGGGAGTTCCAGATTAGCAGTAATCCTGAGTCCATTGGAGTTAGGCTCTCATTGGGATTGGGATTGAGTTGGCTATAAATAAGAGGCACCCCCATGGGTCTAAGGTATGCTTTTGATACTCAAGCTTGTGAGTTTAGCACTTGATTTATCTTTGAGAGATATACTGACTTGATCGTCGGAGTGCCCCCGGGTGGACGAACCACCGCGGGATTCTTATATTTCTGTTGCAGGTCAGCCAGGTGCCATCTATTCTGCCGGTGCTCTCCAGTTGACTACTAAGTGGGCAGTGTGGTCAGAAAATCACTCACACAATTTGGCGCCGTCTGTGGGAAAGAAAGAAGAATAGATGGCCAGTGAAGAACAGAAGATCAGATTGGAGACAACGCTTCTGCTGGGAGTGGGAGACCTATCAACCTCGACGTTGAAGGGGACAACCGCAACACAAAAACTCGTGACCAGAGTCACGGAGTGAAAGACGCCGGCCAGGAAGGTGACGCACCAAAAACAACAGATCAAAGCGGATACTACAACAAAGATGACCTCTAGGTATGGAAGGATAAATACCAGCAGAGGAACGAAGACCCTTCCAGAAGGGATGCAAAGACAGGGGGCATGAGCGTTCCCAAGGAGATGACATTCAAGTATAGAAGAGCTCAGCCTAAGTGAGCAGATCTTGGATTCCAGATCTCGAATCCGAGAAGACATCATCTCGGCCTAGATGAGTAGGCCCGAAAAGACGAGAGCTCAGCCTAAGTGAGCAGATCCCGGATTCCAGATCTCGGATTCTAGATCCCGGATCCTAGAAAACATGATCTCGGCCTAGATGAGTAGGCCCGAGAAAAGAAGAGCTCAAACCGAGTGAGCAGATCTAAGAAGATAAGATCTCGGCGCTTAAGTCCCAGAAGAGAAGAACACAACGAACAGATCTAAGATCCCAGAGGATAAGAAGGAAACACACAAGATCAGACTAAAGTTGGCCGGGTTGAGAACCCCGGCTTGAATCCAAGATAATGCTTAACCGAAGTTAAGCCGAGAAGATGTTTAACCGAAGTTAAACCAAGATGATGCTTAACTGAAGTTAAGCCGAGAAGATGTTTAACCGAAGTTAAACTGAGATTATTCCTTATCTTTACTTGTTGAAATTTGTAGCAATTTACAAGTTGAAGTTAAGCTGAGATTATTCCTTATCTTCACTAGTTGAAATTTGTGGCAATTTACAAGTTGAAGTTAAGCTGAGATTGTTCCTTATCTTCACTTGTTGAAATTTGTAGCAATTTACAAGTTGAAGTTAAGCTAAGATTATTCCTTGTCTATCGCTTGTTGAAATTTGTAGCAATTTACAAGTTGAAGATAGACCGAGATCATTGCCTAACACTTGTTGAAATTTGTAGCAATTTACAAGTTGGTCAAACCGATACAGAGATTAACACTTGTTGAAATTTGTAGCAATTTACAAGTGGAGAGTTAAGCCGAGATTACTGTTTCTCTTCACTTGTTGAAATTTGTAGCAATTTACAAGTCGAAGTGAAGCCGATGTTATTGCTTACAGACTTATAGCAATCTACTGGTTGGTTAAGCCGAGAAGATGCTTAACACTTGTTGAAATTTGTAACAATTTACAAGTTAAAGTTAAGCCAACATGTGATCATCTGTTGAAATTTGCAGCAATTTACAAGTTGAAGTAAAAGCTAAGTATATTGTTTAAATCCTTGTTGAAATTTGTAGCAAATTACAAGTAGATCATTGTTTAACACTTGTTATAACTTGAGAAAAGTTTACTGTATATGTTAATCCTTGTTGAAATTTGTAGCAATTTACAAGTAGGATACACTGAGATTACTGTTTAAACACTCGTTGAAACTTGAGAAAAGTTGCAAAGTTAACATTGAATAGTATATGTCTTATGCTTGTTGAAATATATGAAAAGTTTGCAAGTCAGTAACTTGCCGAAGTAAAGTTTGTAGTTATTATACCCGAGGTATGTAACCCCGAGAAGATTGCACAAAGAAGGCAAAGAATGAAAGGCACGCAGAATATTCTAAGTTTAGAATCATGTAAAGGCAATCAAGAAAAGACAAAGGCACAAGCATTCAGAGAAGGAAAGTTGAATTAGACATTCAAGAACAAAGGGGCACATCGGCCATATGCAGAGCTTACATTGTCTAAAGGTACAAGAGTACAAACGACAAGGAAGGAATGATGCTTAATCGAAGTTAAGCCGAGATGATGCTTAACCGAAGTTAAGCCGAGATGATGTTTAACCGAAGTTAAACTGAGGTGATGCTTAACTGAAGTTAAGCCGGGATGATGTTTAACCAAAGTTAAGCCGAGGTGATGCTTAACTGAAGTTAAGCCGAGATGATGTTTAACCGAAGTTAAACTGAGGTGATGCTTAACTGAAGTTAAGCCGGGATGATGTTTAACCGAATTTAAACTGAGATGATGCTTAACCGGTTAAGCGAGATAATGTTTAACCGGTTAACCGAGGTGATGCTTAACCGTTAAGCGAGATGATGTTTAACCGGTTAACCGAGATGATGCTTAACCGAAGTTAAGCCGAGATAGTGTTTAACCGAAGTTAAACTGAGGTGATGCTTAACCGAAGTTAAGCCGGGATGATGTTTAACCGAAGTTAAAACGAATGATGTTAACACTTGTTGAAATTCTGAGAGAATTTACAAGTTAAAGAGTGCACAAAGTTAAATGTCAGCAAAAGATTCGCCGGAGTCAAAACGTCGTTTTGATTAGAACAGAACCACTAAGTGCACGCCAGAAGTGGTGACCAGAATTGTGAAAGGAATAAATGTTTCAAGAAACAGTGATGATAGTTTGCAAAGGCCAAGAGAAAGGGGGTCTAAAGGGGGTGAATTAAATACCAGAAGTTTTAATACATCAGCGAAAGAAGAACACATCAGGTATGTGACTATGGCACGAAGCCAACTTCCCTAAAGTGATCCTAAGTGCAACTTATGTTCACATTAGGGGGCAGGGAGAAGATGCAAGGGGAAGGAATGATAATTAAGGAGCAAGGAATGTTTACACTTGTTGAAATTTTTGAGCAAATTACAAGATGAGTTAACCGAAGATTATGAAGTCTTACCACTTGTTGAAATTTGTAGCAATTTACAAGTTTGGTATAGCCGAGATAACACTGAAAGACGTTTCCGAGATATGATCATCCGAGATGACCAACTAGCTTGTTAAAAGCTGAGAAGATTGGCAGGTACAAAAATGAAGACCTTAAAGAACTAGGGACTAAAAGCATGAACGTCGGACTGATCTGCTTCGACAAACGACGATGGTTCAGCCTCGGCAGTCAGTTGGAGGAGCTTCTCTACCGTTACCTCGGCATCAATTTCAAGAAAGAAGCAAACTACTCGGCATCAGCGGCAGGTTGTGTCTCACCTCCAGAAGACAGTTTGAAGTAACTTCTCAGCAGCCATCTCAGCCACGAGCTCAGCATCAATCTCCTGAAGAGTTTGATCAACGCTCTTCTCGGCGATTGGCACCTCGGAGTTTTGAAGGCAGGGTTGAAAGCAAAAACCTGGAAAAAGACACAGAAATACAGACTCAAGAACAATAGCAAGAAAGTGGTGAAACAGTGCAAGTGTTCAAGACAAAAAGATTGCATAGGTGTGTCAAGCCAAGAACAGTGGCAGAAATCAACAGATATGTGAACAGTGTGTATTCAAGAAGATGATTTGGAAACAACGGGTAAAACAGTAATGGTGGTTAACAATGAAGCAGAACTTCTTAGAAAGAGCATAGAAGAATTGAGAATGAAAGGAACAGAGGCTTACCAGGAAAAGTGGAGCCGGTATGAAGGTCACCGAGGTCAGGCAACAGCTTCACCGGATGAGAGAAACGAAAACAATTGCAGAGCTTGAAAACTTGGAACAATGACGGATTTAAGCAAAAGAGCTAGAAAGGAAAAAAGCCAGAGGATTGAATGAAAAAAGAGAAAAATCAGAGTCAAGAAGACGACAAAGTTCAAGAATAAAGCTAAATGCACAGGCACTAAGTGAGTATGTGAAGAACAAGAAAGTAATGGCCCAAACACGATGCTAGCAACAGAAAGCGGATATGACAAGAACAATGCCAGGCATTCAAACAATTCAAAACTTAAAAACAGACGAAAATAGAAGGCAACAGAGGGTAAGTAAACGGATTTAGAAGGGTTATGAAAGATTGAACTTAATAAAAGAGTTTGTGAACCTACCAAGATAAGTGAACGCCGATATGGAGATCGCCAAAGTCAAATTGATGACTGGAAATCAAGAACCCACCAGAAAATGTGAATAGAGCGGATGCAAAGCTCTTGGAGTCTATGAATTAATGAAACCAGAAACCTCGGCTAGAAGGTATGATCTCGAATAGCTTGGAAAGCATGAAGCTTGATACTTGACAGAAGTAGACAGTAGAGTCCAGGAAACTTTGAGGTCGGCGAGTTTGATCTCGGACAAAGGGGCACAGATGAACGAACAGTGTAGGTTCCATCACCTCAGAATGCCGAGGTAATAGAATCTAGGGGGCAGTTGTGGGGATATATTTTCTGAGTACCAACACGTGGTAAGGTGACGCCGATGTGTCAGCCGAGGTGCCACGTGTCCTGGTCGTGATGCCGAGGTGATCTCGGTTAGGCCGAGGTTATCTCTGAAGATATCGGAATCCGAGATAAGTGGATAAGGGACAAGAGTCCTAGAATGAAGAGGGAACTCAACCTGGATATGGACAAGAGTCCTAAATTGGGAGAAGACTTCAGTTTGGGTAAAGATAAGACTCTTAGAGAGTTTATCCTGATCCCACTGGGAGTTCCAGATTAGCAGTAATCCTGAGTCCATTGGAGTTAGGCTCTCATTGGGACTGGGATTGAGTTGGCTATAAATAAGAGGCACCCCCATGGGTCTAAGGTATGCTTTTGATACTCAAGCTTGTGAGTTTAGCACTTGATTTATCTTTGAGAGATATAATCGACTTGATCGTCGAGTGCCCTGCAGACGAACCACCATGATTCTTATATTTCTATTGCAGGTCAGCCAGGTGTCATCTATTCTGCTGGTGCTCTCCAGTTGACTACTAAGCGGGCAGTGTGGTCAGAAAATCACTCACACACATATAGTACAATTAAATTTAGATTCACAATTACAATGTTAAACCATTAGAACTTTGCAAAATTATCATCATGATCATTTTGCATTACCCTAATAAGTGTGATGTAAGGCCAATTTAAGAACACGTTGGACATCATTCGAAATTGAATGACACAGAGCTATTTTTGTATCATAATGCAACATAATTTGGTGTGGTACAATGGCCCCGTTTGGTAGAGTTATGAGAAAGTGATTATAACTTAATAGATTATAACTTATAACTGTGAACATAAACTGATAACCTATTTGATGCAGCTATGAGATTATGAATTTAAACAACAGAGTAGTGTTTGGTAAATAAGCTGTAAAATAGCTTTTTACTGTGTAATTGTCATTTTTACCCTTATGAACATAAAAATTGTAATTCTTTTTCTTCTTATTTTCTTTTCGCTTCTTTCTTTTTCTTTTTTTCTTCTCTTCTTTCTTTTTGTTAATTGTGATTCTGTTTTCATTAATTTTTTTTCATTACAATTAATATAACAATTGTCATTACAATTAGTATTAATTATCAATTAATATAAAAATTGATACATTTGATAAAATTATTTCATTATAAATTAATTAGTGTCGATTAATAGCTTATTTTTATTTTTTCATTATAAATTATTTTTTTCATTTTTTCATTATAAATCAATTAATATAAAATTATTTCATTATAAATTAATTAATGTCAATTAATGGCTTATTTTTATTTTTCATTATAAATTATTTTTTTTCATTTTTTCATTAAAAATCAATTAATATAAAATTATTTCATTATAAATTAATTAGAGTCAATTAATGGTCTATTTTTATTTTTTTATTATAAATTATTGTTTTCTTTTTTTCATTATAAATCAATTAATATAAAATTATTTCATTATAAATTAATTAGTGTCAATTAATGGCTTATTTTCATTTGTTCATTATAAATTATTATTTTCATTTTTTTATTATAAATCAATTAATATAAAATTATTTCATTATAAATTAATTAGTGTCAATTAATGGCTTATTTTCATTTGTTCATTATAAATTATTTTTTTCATTTTTTCATTATAAATCAATTAGTATAAAATAATAAAATAATAAATTTTTGTTAATACAAAAATAATTAATACTAAAAATACTAAAATTATTAATTTTTGTAATCAATCAATTTTAATAATTAATACTAAAATTATTAATAATAATGGCTTAATTATTATTATTGTTATTTTATTAAAAAATATTGAAAATCTCTAGGAAAAAGAAAAGAAAAAAGTAAAAACCCTAGCCGGAGAGAGAGAGGGAGAGAGAGAGAGAGATCTGATTGGCGACGCGGCGAAGGTACAACAGCGACATGGCGATCGCAACGTAGGGGACGACGACGAAGGTACAGCGGCGACGTGGGAAGCAGTGACGTGTCGCGATCGCAAAGAGAGAGAAAGAGAGATCTGCTGCGATCTGTCGACAATCGCCGTGAACCCGAGATCGACTACGAAAAACCATAGGTACGGCGCCATGTATGTAGCATAGAGAAAGAGAGAAAGAGATCTCTGTTTCATTGCCGGAAATCGCTAGACATAGCTAGAAATAGCCAAACAGCTTCCTTCAAGAGACAAAAATGAGAGTTTTTTTATTTATATACGTGGTATACTTGAAATTGTGAGGGTATTTAAGTCATTTTGTCCCTCAAATGGTAACTGTCCGGATAAGTTAATTGGAAAAGCTTTCCCTTTTTTACTCAAAGAAAAAGCTGATTTTTGACTTTAAAAAAAGTTATAATCTGTATTAATAAGCTAAACCAAACACACCAAAATAGTTTAAATTAAGTTAAAAGCTGAAATAAGTTGAAAATAAGTTCTACCAAACAGGGCTACTGAAAGGTTCGTTTGGAGATTTGACTATTTTAATTGACTTTTAAATTTTTTAATTATTTTAATCTGATTAAAAAAGTTGTGTTTGAGATGGTACTTGACTCTTTTTTTTTTGTATTTGATTTGATAATTGTGAAAGAAAAAAATAAAATGATCATGATTTGAATATAAAATTTCATCTTATTAATTATTTTATTTTATTTTTAATTTTCATTGACTATTTTAACCTAAAACTTTCATACCAATCATAACCTAAGTTTGTTAAATAGTTATATCAAGAAAAGAAAAAGGAAAACGATCAGCATTGGATGAATAGCTTCAGTACGCAAACGAGGTGGGGCTTGATAGTTGGCAAGAAAGGTGAGGTTTCAGTTGGGAGTAGATTATTTTAGTTGTTGTTTAGTTAGAGATTTTTTAATTAAAGTTTTTGAGTTAAATCTTTTTAGTTTTGGACTGAAAAGTTCATTTAGTTTGATTTTTAATTTTTTTTTATTTTTGTAAGAAAAAAAAGTGAAATAATTATGATGTAAATTTAACATGACATTTTATTTTGACTTTTTATAAAAAAATACACAAAAAAATAAAGAGAATAATATGAAAATTTATAATGACTTTTTGACTTTTTAACTAAAATATTTAGGGTGTGTTTGGTTTGTGTTCATAGAGTAGTTTTTTAGATAAAAAAAGTACGAAAACTTGTTTGATTTGCCTTTTTTCAGAAATTATTTTAGAAAATTATTTTGGAGAGATAGTTTTAAAAAAAGTGAATGATTTGATGTGTATGAGAGAGCGAGAGAGTGATTTTGGAAAGTAGGTAACCAAATAAAATTTTGAGATTTTTTTTGAAAAAATTTGTTTGGCTTGATTACTCTTAAAAATTTATTTGTAAAGAATTTTTTCTAAATTTTTTTTAAAAAAACAAACCAAACAAGGCGTTAGTCTCCAAAGAGTTTTGAATATCATATCAAACAAGAGTAGAAAACCGAAAATCATTTCCTCATTGTGCCATGAGATAAGACAAGTGAAAAACAAAAAAGAAAAGAAATGTTGCATTACGAAAATATATAACATTCAAATTCAAATATCACACTTTATAAAATACCTTATCAACAATATGTTAAAGATTTAAAATGTGTAAAATAGATTTATTTTAGACGTGTCTCATACCACAAAATTTAAATATATACTACAAATTTCAATTTTAGATACCTTTCTATGTATTTTTTATGAGTGTTTAACATTTATCAAATAAAAATGTATTTATTTTTGCACTTACATCAACTTCTTCTCTCACTTTCTTCGAATATGGGCAATTAGATTGGGCTAAATGACATTGGTATTTCAAAAAGTTTTCTTTGGCAAAAATTTATTTGCTTTATCATCATAAAATGTTATAGCAAAACAGTGGAAATGGTTCACCAATTGATTCACAAAAGGCTAATTTTTCACCAAAAAAATTAGAGGATAAACCACTTAATTCATTTATATTATGAGAAAAATACACCATTTTTGTAAACTTATCTTAATAAGAAAATCCACCAATTGCTTAATACAACGTGTCACAATTCTATAGGCTTTAATATCTCAATAATCAGAGTAGCAACACTTTTATTGACATGTATTAAATCACATATTTACAATAAAACGAGTTTTTATTTTATTATTATTTTCAATAAAACGAGGTCTTAAAATCAGTCTCCATATTCTAATCGTAAGAACATATAATATTTTAAAATTATTGAATAATTATCTAAATTATGGACTTTCACGAGGAAAAGATAGCCAATAATTCCTCATATGCAATCAATACATTTTCCAAAAACATCAGTTTTCATATTTTGGTGTAGAGGATATATAAGAAGATATGGATCTTTCATCTAAAATTTTGAACATCTACTCTCTCCTTTTTTTTCCTGCATAATTTATTTAAGTTGCTACTTACCCAAAAAAATTTATTTAAGTTGCTCTACATCTTTCGTTCGACTTACGCACAATTTAAGAAAAGTACATATGAATAAATATAAATAAATGGGTTGGTTAAAATCAGAAAGATACTATTATAAACCCACAATTTTAAGTCTCACAATAGAATTAACAAAGAAATTGAGTCTTAACTGATTAAGTTTGCAAGAAATTAAAATTTGACACATGAGTTGTAGGAGTGAGCAACGGATATTCCGATCCACCCAAATCGATCAAATCGAATTGATCTGCTGATAACGAGCGTGATAACGGTGCGTGATAATGAGCGGACGGTTGCAAAGGTATTTTTTTAATCCGTCTAATTTTGGACAGATGGCGGATTTGAGGCTCCTTTGGTTGCAATTGAACGCCCAAACCGTAAGCATCCCTAGTAATTTGTGAGACTTTATCTTTGCAATTTGTTTAGATGTTCTGTTTGTGTTTTCAATTGAAAAAAAGTTTAGATGTTCTATTGTGTTTTCAATTTAAAATCCTTTTATCAAATGACTAGAGTTGATATTTGATATGTTTGTGTGAAAAATATAGAGCTTAATTTTATTTTATTTTTTAAAAATCAAATTAAATAATTTTTAAATAAAAAACGTAATGAAATAGTTTTGATAATACATGATTTTCTTATATGTAGTTATTATTGGTATTTGACAATTTACTTGATAATTGGTTATGTTGAGTTGGATTATTATCCCCAAAAAAAAATTTGTTGACAAATTGTTGTATTATATTCAAAATTTATAAAAGTTTAAAATGCCAAACTGATTCATATTCATCTGTCAATCTACCAATTTGCTCAATCTACATCCGTCAATTCAACGAATGGATGTGGATATTTTTTTCAATCCGCCATTCAGCGAACAGATGACATATTAAAAGTTCCTAATCGCAAACACCCCCTAATAAGTTGTCGTGTAATTATGGATCATTTAATTATTTTTTTTTATATTTTTTTTTCTTGCAAAAATAGTAAGATCAACAATATTTTTGAGTTGGATTTTTGACCGTTATGTTCCAGCTTGTGCGATATAAACAAACATAATAACTTAAAATTATTATGATTATTCAGTCGATTTAATTTTTTTTTATAGATAATGTATATAAAAAAATCTCTATAAAATGAATAATTCAATTTATTGAAACAAAATTTGTAATGAATTTCACCATTCATGAGCTTGAATATATTGATCAAATTCAAATTTGAACATGAACAAAACCCAATTATTTTTGTTTATTTGTATTTATCACTGAAAGTAGCTGTAACGGATGTGCAATACAGTGGTCCGACCCGTCAGGCATCTATTGATTCCAAAGAAAATATCTGTATATTTTCATTTTCCACCTCACAGTTACCAATTTTGGTGAAATTGTCTCCGATGGATAATGGGACCTACCACCATAATCTTAATGGCACAGAAATAGAATAAAATATATATATTATTTTATGAAAAATGATTTTTTTTATATTTTTTTATGAATATGACTCTCACCACATTTCGAACGAATTTTAATTACATTTTTTTTTCTTTGTGTATTTTATTTATGATTAGTTGATGTGTATTTAGCATTTCTGTAGAGACTTGAAAGCTAAATATTTTAGTAAAAAAATCATAATAAGTTATTAAATTGTTTTTTTATTATTTTTGTACACGGTGTTTTATTAATAAAATGAAAAAATTATTGAGAATTCTCAGATGCCCCTAATATATACTCACTTCTCAATGAAGGAACATGGGAAGTCAGTCGCCGCTTTATCATGAAATGGAGAATTATATTAAAAAATTCATAACTTTAATTATTAATATTATTAAATTTTTTCATTAATTTATAGTAATTATTTTTATAGAAATTGGACTGATCTGTAATATTCCAAAATAACTTTAATAAACCAGATTTTTTTTTGTGTATTTGTTTTCAATTAAATTAATATTACAATTATAAACACAAGACTTTGTTAGAAATATTTTTTATACCAAAAGAAAAAAAAAATAGATAATTTATTTTGAATCATATTAATCGTCTAGTTTTAAACAAATATCATGATTAAATCATGTTGCTATGGTTATTGAATGAATATAATTTATTTTTATTTTTATTTTTTATGTGTAATCTACATATTTTTTTTTTTTTTGTTTGTTTTTTTGTATAGTAGTGGGATCTATAGTCAACCTCACCAAATTAAACTTATCCAAAGCTCGTTTAGAAACAGATTATTTTAGTAATTTTTTAATTTTTCACAAAAAAAATGTGCAGATAAATAGAGAGAGTGATGTGATAATTTATAGTGATTTTTTAATTTTTTAACTAAAATAACTACTCCCCAAACTAGCTGGTCATAGAAAAAATAGCCAAAAAGTGCCTATAATTTGAAGGATAAATTATACTTTGTCTATTTTATGTTTGATTACATTTTTTTATTTTGACCCTTAAAGCTTTTTCCCCCCTCACTTAGCTCTTCATATTTCATATTTTTCTAATTTACTTCAAAAGTTAACTTATGTCCACAATTAGACAGAAATGTCACGTTTTTGATAGTCATGTAGTACAAAACTATTTTATTATATATAACTTATAACTATAACATAAACTCAAATATCAATATAATAATATATTTTTAATGTCATTTGACATTTTTTTGTTCTTCTAATTTTGAATATAAAATAACTTTAGAAGTAAATAAAAAAAAAATGAAACAAGAACGGCTAAAGTGAAAAAAATTCAAGTCCAAAGTCAAACATAAATGTAGCAAAGTGTAATTTACCCATAATTTGAATATATAAATATAAATTTGATGTAATATAGATTATACTCAAAATGAATCTAATTTACACTTTTAAGTGCCATTTTGGCAAGTTGGCAAAAAGCAAACGTTTTGCCAACAAAATCAAAAACGCCAGCCATGCTTTTTACCCAAGAAGCTCATTTGGCAAGACCAAAAAACGCAGCACCAAATTTACCATAATGCTTTCAGTAATCTTGGGCAAATCATGTGGTGTTCCCATAATGTTTATTAAGTTAAAATAATGAGAATATTTTAACTTAATTTTAAAGAGACAACATAACACTTATTATTGTGTGATTTGCTCAACAAAAAAATAGAACCAAAAAAACAAAAAAACAAAAACAAAGACAAAAACAAAACAAAACAAAACACTTAGGGCCTGTTTTATTGTATGATAAATGGGAATGATTCCCCTCATACCCCTTTATTATTCGAACCGTTTACAAATGAGTTGCATTTTCAGTTTATTATATTTTATATTCTTAAATTATCATCAAATTATCTATTTAATTCTTAAACTATTGATACTTAGCAATTAAAGTATATAAATTAAAGGGATTTTTCTTAAGGGCCCTGGTATTAAGATTTTATAGCATAAAAGTCATCTAATATTTTCATAATATCTAAGGTCCCTCGCACATCGATCCAGAGAAATTTCAATCTAAAAAATTTCTCTGGACTTCCTAGAGAAATTTTCTCCAAATTTCTCTAAACTTCCCACTCTCTAGTTTGCTCAAATTTCTCTGGTTTGCAAATTTCTCTAGCAAATGATATGCTTACACCACCATAATAATCTCAGTAGTGGTCTTCAAATTGAAATTTCTCTGATTTGTACAAATTTCTCTAGTTTGCACAAATTTCTCTAGTTTACACAAATTTTTTTGCTTTGCAAATTTCTCTAGCAAATGATATGCTTCCACCACCATAATAATCTCAATAATGGTCTCCAAATTGAAATTTCTCTAATTTGCACAAATTTCACTAGTTTGCACAAATTTCTTTGGTTTGTAAATTTCTCTAGCAAACGATATGCTTCCACCACCATAATAATCTCAGTAGTGGTCTCTGTAATCAAAGGAACACTAATTTCACTTAGAAAATCTTCTATGTAGTCCACAAAATCTCCTTATTCACCTCTCAAAATTGCAATCAAATGGTTCGACACCACACCCAAAGATTGTGAGCATCGAGAACCCTTCGTATCACCCAACGCCATTGAAAAAAACCCTAACCCTACCAAAACTCAGTTATGAAACAACCAATCAATTATGAACTTTCCAAAGAAAAGACGAAGAATCGAGCTTATATATATATATATATATATATTCTAAAGCATGTGTGTATTTGTAGAAGGACAAGGGACAAACAGATGCAACGGTAACAACAACTCCAGTGAGGCTTTTGGTGAGAGAGTTTCTGTTGGCGGAGGTAACAATCTGTTCGCGATATGCAAAATCGTCCATAGATAAGGATGCTTTGAGCTTTGCTTGACGAAGGAGAGAGAGTTGGAGAAGATGACGACGACGATGACGATGAACTTCGTCAATAGAGGGGGAGTTCGTCGGAGAGAGAAGACTAGAGAAAGAGAGAAAGGAGAGGGAGAAGCAGTTTGATTTGAGATGATCAAATTTCTTTGTGATATATGGGTGTCGAGGGTTGAAGGACCTTATACATCATAAAATAATTAGAGCTGAGCAAGGAATCCGTGAAATCCATAATCCGATCTGGTCCAGTCCAATCTAGTAGGTTTAGATTGGTTTTTTGAATCCGTAATTCGGTTCTGGATTGAGAAATTAAAAATCCGTAGTCAACGAATTGGTTCCAAATTGAACCCCACAGTTCTGGATTGAAACCGATCCAAACCGTATAAAAATAGCCTATATCTATATTATACACCCTCCCGCATAGTATCTTATCTTATGCCATATAAAATCTAAACCCAAACCTAAACCCGCATGGTATTTTCTTTTATTGCTTTTGTTTGTTGGTTTTTAGTTTTAATTTGTAATGGTCTAAATACTTATAATGGAACCAGTTTTCTTATGGTTGTTTAAATTCTATAACAATATGTCGTTATTATGGAAAGACATATTGCTATTATGGAACTAATATGATACTATGTTTATGTTTTTATGAAATTAAAATGTTCTATATTTTTTTTTTGATTATTTAATTATGTAAATTTGTGGTCTTAAACCGATCTAATCCATGTTTAAATGGATTGATTCGGATTGGTTTCACGATTTAAACGGATTGGATTGATTCTAATTTTTTAGGAGCCGTAGATAACGGATTGGTCTTGATTTTATCATAATTCGAACCAATCTAGACTATACTCACCCCTAAAAATAATATTATGGGTGTTAGAGAAGAAATGGGTGACAAAATGTTACATTGATGTGATTAAGGACATGTATGAAGAGATGGTGACCACTATTAGATCGCTGGTTAGAGAGATAAATGAATTTCCTATCATTGTGAGGTTACATCAAGGATCTACTTTGAGTCCTTATCTTTTTACTACTTTGAGTCCTTATCTTTTTACTTTAGTTATGGATGAGTTAACGAGAAATATTCAAGATGACATGCCATGGTATATGCTGTTTACAGATGATATCGTGCTAATGAATGAGACTAGAAAATGAGTTAACACAAAGTTGGAGATTTTGAGAAAAGCACTTGAATCTAAAGGATTCCGGATAAGCAAAACTAAGACAGAGTACATGAAGTGTAAATTTAGTAACAGTAACAATGAAAGCATAGGATAAATGAAGATTGAGAACCAAGAACTGCCTAAGAGTGAACATTTTCATTATTTATAGTCGATTATCATAACAACAGAGGAGATTGACGCGAATGTGGCTCATAAGATTAAGGGTGGAGAAGTGTGTCTGAGGTACTGTACGATAAACGAATACCCACTAGACTAAAAGGTAAGTTCTATAGAACGGCTATTAGACCAACGATGTTGTATGGGACAGAATATTAGACAACCAAAAAACAATGTGTAGATAAGATGAGTGTGGCTGAGATGAAGATGCTAAGGTAGATATGTGGCAAGACTAGACAAGATAGAATTAGAAATAAGTATATTCGAGAATGGGTAGGAGTAGTACCGATAGAAGATAAATTGAGAGAAAATAGATTGAAATAGTTTGGTCATATTCAACGGAAACCAACAGAGGCAGTTGCGAAGATATGCGAAGCAGTGACGATAGATAGAAGTATTAGGGGATTAGGTAGGCTTAAATTAACGTTGACTAGCATTGTAAATAGAGATATGAATATACTTAATGTAATAACCCGACCCTCATATCTGTTTCTGGCATATTTTCGGTCCTTTATTCTGTGCATTTACTTACTTTCTGTGAATTTCATGTGAAATGAGATTTAATTAAACAAAACTTATGAAAAGTGATTCATATCTATTCACTAGGAAGGTATCTGTCACAATTAAGAAGTTGGAATCAGAAATTAGAAGCCTTAGAGACTTAATTTTCTGAAACTGATTTGACATTTGAAATCTGCATGATTTTTAAGCTATAATGAGATTTTCTGTGAAATTTCAATTTGGGATAATTAAACGAATGATTTTTGTCCTATTCATATGTTATATATGTCTATGTACCAAAGCCCTTTTAAACACTTTGACTTAGAAGCCTCAATGAAAAATATCTCCTGGAAGAAAGATTAGAAAAGGGTTTGAGGAGTAGGGAGACAAGATCATCAAAGAAGGTAGAGAATTGTGAAATTGAAGGGGCATCTAGAGAGTGAAGCTCAAGGTAAGTCTAAGTTCCCCAAATTCAATCCTTTCTTTTTAATTTGGAGAAGGAATTTCTTGATCTTGTGTACCCTAGAGTTGTAATCAAGGTTTTGGGTGTATGTGTTGATATTTTGGTAAGATAATTCTACCACTTGATAATTCTAATCTAATTTGAGCCATCTAGTAAGAAATCTACAACTTGCTTCTTGAATTACCATGTTGGAACCCACTTGTGTAAATATATGGCTATATATGTATGTGTGTGTATGTAAAAGAAATGGATTGTGGGGGTGAGTAATTGAAGAAGAGCAAATCCATGTTCAAATGGTTATGTGTTTGTATCCTTATTTACATGCTCTTTGAACCATATTTTGGTATTTAAAGGATCTATTTTGGACCTTGTTGATGATCACCAAACATAGGATTTTGTATGAATTTTCGGACTGTCTGTTTTTGCCCCGACGGCTCAGGCGCCACTGCACCACAGGAGCGGACATAAGGGAAAAAAGACGTGGTTTTCATTTTGCTTTTGGGCGCCCAGGCGGCTGGGTTCTTCCGCTCGAGCGGAATTGGGCCGCACGAGCGGCCAAAGTTGGCACACGAGCGGCCAACCCTGTTTCAGCTTATATCGTGTAACTTTGAACAAGCATATCTTTTGCATCCGGACTCCGTTTTGAGTGATTATTAAGCCTAAAATCAAGCCCCAAAAGTGTAGTTTCCAATGGTGGTGGTCTCACTCCCAAATTCTAAGCATAGAAATAGTTATGCCTAAATTAGTGACGACTGTTCATTTTCTATTTACCAGGTTTGTACCATTTCTTCGTCTGAACCTTTTTCCTATCGATTCCTCCTATCTTCTGAGTCATAGATTATAACCTATTAAGGAATAATGATCTTGGGACCACAATGGCTAAGTGATTAATTGATCAAGGAGAATAAGTAAAGGATCGGTTATAATCCCATATTATGTGTTGTGCACTGTGTTTGTAGGTCGAGACGAGGACATCGTCCCATTACTACCGGAAGCCAATCTGTGACAACCTAGATTTTTAATTATTCCGTAAAATTTATACTAATATTATTTAATCTTAGTTAAGAAAATATATGATTTATTATATATTATTATGCGAAATTTTATAAAATAATAATAATAATAATAATAATAATAATAATAATAATAATAATAATAATAATAATGGGTGTGGTACTAAAATAAATAATTAATTTTCTGTTAGTATAAGATAAAGTGTAATTTAATTAGAAATTAAATTATTTATATAATTATAGTAAAATATTGGATCAAATGATAATTATCTTAAATATCTATTAAGGATAAGAATAAATTTATATAATTAATTATAGAATCTGTGAAAGATTTGGGATCCGCCATGCGTTGGCTTGCTGGTGGCGCCTTCTCCCTATAAAAAAAGGAGGAATGAATCAGTGTATAGAAAAGAAATGAAAGAAGAGAGGAAAGAAAAAGAAAGAAAGAAAGAGAAGAAAGGAAGGAAATAATAGTGGAAGTTGAAAGGGTTTTGATAGTGGAAAGAAAGAGTAAGGTATTAAAGTTAAGGTGAGTTATATTATACTTTGAGTCACCAAAATGTATTTTACGTATGTTTTGATTTACTAAAATCTGTTTTACACAAGTTATGTTTTATTTGTATATTTATAAAAGTTATGTTTTATAAAGATTTCAATTACGTGGTTTAATTTCTAAACCCTATTTGTGGAGATGAAACCCATGAATATGTTTGTTTATATTAAAAGAATATTTAACTATGACCTTATATACAATTATGTTTTGTAAGTACCACCACGGGAGTCCCACGCATTGGGGGACTTAAATAACCATTGACCTCTGTTTGACCACTTTATGGCCCTCTGTTTGTCATGAATCCATTGACCTCTGTTTTGTGCGGAACAAAGTGCTGTGTGGAGCTAAGTGCTACATTATTGTGGGAGCCACCTCTAGAATCCGTACGAGCCACCTCTTGAATCCGTACCTCGACATTACATTGACCTCGACCTCAAGACCATGGTGGTTATGGTCATTTACTTACATAATTTATGTATTTCAATTCTGCAACTTAAATAAGCAATTTCTGCCACTTAAATGATTTGTTTACCAATAATTTATTTACCAAACTGAGTTATCTTAAATATTTTGGCCTAACTATCGATCCATGGTTATTTCGTGTCCCTTATACTCTTGGTATAATATTTCTCACTCTGCCATGTGCTTATAGTTGTTTACCAATTTTCAGGAAATAACTTTTGGAAAGTCTTAGATGCGGGGCTGCGGAATAGACACACGGCATTTTTATGATATTTCTCTATATAAATAACGACCTTTTTGGTCAATATAATTTTGTAATAAAAATAAAAGCTCCAATGATTATTTTGGTACCCTTATTTAAATATTTCTTCCGCTTGCGTTTATTGATTTGTTTATGAATTTGCCGGAGGTAACTTTAGTTACTGGCCATCACAATGCTTAATCCTTGAGTATGGGGAGCGGGTCGTGACAAATGGTATCAGAGCAATGGTTTATAAAAATAAAAATAAAAAATCATCATTGAAGCATAAAACACACGCACATTTAGGAAGTAGGATAGCGGGTAATTAATACCGAATTATTATATTTTGTCGATTTAATTATATTATAATTTTATATGGTTATATATATATATAATAAAAAAAATTTTAGTGTGCCTAATTTGTGAAGGATATTAGATATAATTTATATTTGTTCTAATAAAAGAAGGACAAGAAAAGAAGGATGTCGGACTCAAGCACTCATCAAAATTATAATATAATTATATATATATATATATAATTTTCAGTTCAGTATTGGGGAAAAAAATTTATTTATTTTGATTTTTTTTTTCAAAAAAATGGGTTCAAATTATAAAGATATTAATATTGAAACTATTTCCTATCAATGAAAAGTTCATCTCAAAATTTTCAATTCTTGCATGTAATTCTGTCATTGTGTTCTTATTTTATTTATTTTTATCGTAAATAAAACAAGTGAATTTTTTTTTAAAAGTCACTCATTATTTCTCATTTCTGCCCAAACTAATTTTTGATAACTAGACAGTGAGTTATTTTTGGTAAAGTTTTTTTTTAAGGTACTATTTTTTATTAGCTTAATCATCTAATATATATCAGAATGCGCCGCGGATAGTTTACACATATGACAAATTTCGAGGACAAAATTTTAAAAGGGAAGAAGATTGTGACAACCAAAATTTTTAATTATTCCGTAGAATTTATACTAATATTATTTAATCTCAGTTAAGAAAATATATGATTTATTATATATTATTATGCGTAATTTTATAAAATAATATAAATAATAATAATATAGATAATATTAATAATAATAATAATAATAAGTGTGGTACTAAAATAAATAATTAATTTTCTGTTAGTATAAGATAAAGTGTAATTTAATTAGAAATTAAATTATTTATATAATTATAGTAAAATATTAGGTCAAATGATAATTATCTTAAATATTTATTAAAGATAAAAATAAATCTATATAATTAATTATAGAATCTGTGAAAGATTTGGAATCCGCCACGCGTTGGCCTGCTGGTGGCGCTTCTCCCTATAAAAAAGGGAGGAATGAATCAGTGCGTAGAAAAGAAATGAAACAAGAGGGGAAAGAAAAAAAAAGAAGAGGGGAAAAGAAAAGAAAGAGAGGAAAAGAAGAAAATAATAGTGGAAGTTAAAAGGATTTTGATAGTAGAAAGAAAGAGTAAGATATTAAAGTTAAGGTGAGTTATATTATATCTTAAGTCATCAAAATGTATTTTACGTATGTTTTGATTTACCAAAATCTATTTTACACAAGTTATGTTTTATTAGTATATTTATAAAAGTTATGTTTTATAAATATTTCAATTACGTGGTTTAATTTCTAAATCCTATTTATGAAGATGAAACCCATGAATATGTTTATTTATATTATAAAGAATATTTGACTATGACCTTATATACAATTATGTTTTGTAAGTACCACCACGGGAGTCCCACGCCTTGGGGGACTTAAATAACCATTGATCTCTGTTTGATCACTTTGTGGCCCTCTGTTTGTCATGGATCTATTGACCTCTGTTTTGTGCGGAACAAAGTGTTGTGCGGAACTAAGTGCTATATTATTGTGGGAGCCACCTCTAGAATCCGTACGAGCCACCTCTTGAATCCGTACTGCCTCTTATCATACTTCGGACCTCTGCTTCGCTCATTGATCGTGGTTATGGTCATTTACTTACATAATTTATGTATTTCAGTTCTGGAACTTAAATAAGCAGTTTCTGCCACTTAAATTATTTGTTTACCAATGATTTATTTACCAAACTGAGTTATCTTAAATGTTTTGGCCTAACTATCGATCCATGGTTATTTCGTATCCCTTATACTCTTGGTATAATATTTCTCACTCTGTTATGTACTTATAGTTGTTTACCAATTTTCAGGAAATAACTTTTGGAAAGTCTTAGATGTGGGGCTGCGGAATAGACACACACGACATTTTTATGATATTTCTCTATGTAAATAACGACCTTTTTGGTCAATATAATTTTGTAATAAAAATAGAAACTCCAATGATTATTTTGGTACCCTTATTTAAATATTTCTTCCGCTTGCGTTTATTGATTTGTTTATGAATTGGCTGGAGGTAACTTTAGTTACTGGCCATCACGGTGCTTAACCCTTGGGTACGGGGAGCGGGTCGTGACACAATCACTATGAGTAATAGTACTACAAATGTATATTATTTACCGTTAATAATTATTGTTATTGACATTCTATTCTCTGTAAGCAAATATGTTAACATGTGTGTTGATTGGGAATTGATGTGAACATTGAAAGCTTTAGCATACATCAATATGATTTTGGAACCCTTCTGCATTTCGAGTACGGTTAATGGTTATCGGTAATGCGCTATAACCCATAATTATCTATGTTTTCGCATAAAAATTGTATACAAGATATGAAACAATAGAATTGGTTAACAGAAAAAGCTCGTGGAAGTAAACCCCGCGTGCTGGGAAATTGATATTTTGAATGGGAACGTCATACCCCAAATGTTCTATCAGTGACACCTACCATCTGTTTGGTTCAATATATGTCTTGTGACGTAGATATCTACCTAAAAAGGGGGGAACATAATTGGATAACTGCATAGAATCATGGATAGTGCTATAGTAGTGCATTTGCTTACTGTTAAAAGACATTGTTAATGTTCTGTTATCTGTAAATTAACCTTGTTGACTCCTAGTGAACAAACGGAACCATGATGCTTGTGTACCCCGAATCATTCTGTTTGCCAAAGATGAAGCAAGACTGTTATGAGGTAAATTGTTCGGTTTCTATTGATCGCATTACAATGACACACATGTCTTCTATCAAAAGTATTATTAAAGTTCTAATATACACGAGATGATTATGTCCATTTGTAATAAACCATGAGGTGATTTATATACACCATAGTGTGATGATATTCTTATGAATTTGGAGGTTATTCTGTTCTGTTTATTCGTTCTGTTATGTATTCTGTTTTGTTAATTCATTCCGTTTATAATATGACATGATGAGACCTATTGATTTTTGGTATGGAACAAAGTGCTGTACGGAACTAAGTGCTACACTTTGGTGAGAGCCACCTCTAGAATCCGTGCGAGCCACCTCTTGAGTCCATACATATGTTTCTAGGCCGATGGTTGTTCTGATATTTTTGGGCCAGTAGCCGTTCTGTTATTTCTGGGCCGATGACCGTTTCGTATCTGTTAGGCCTATGGCCGTTCTGTTATTTCTAGGCCTATGGCCGATCTGTATCTGTTAGGCCTTCGTTCTGTACATTACTGGGCTTAAAGCCACTCTGTTAAGAAAACTGGAACCATGGCTGTTCTGGAAGTAATTATAGAATGTAGTTAATTATATGCCTCTGCAATTGTCTGCTTTATTATTCAAGTTAAACATTACATTATTTATGTACTATTATTCACTAGGTTTCGCTCATTCTGTATTTTGTCTATTCTGTAGGTAATCAACTGGGAGACCATTCCGAACCCTTAAGGCTCGTCTCTCTCTTGTCAACCTCGGTGTGTCCAGGCACTTAGCTGAAGCCCGTGAACTCTGTAAAGTGTTGTTAGGTTTTTGACTTATGCTTTGGTTGTCTTTCATTAATGTTTCTGTTACGTGCCCAATTGTGGGGCTGAGGCAAAGTATATGTGTGTATGCTTTCTGTATATTATTTACCTAATGTGATGTTGTGATCTTGGCATAATAGTGGTAGCTCAATGAAATAAATTTTTGTTACCAGGTGCTTCCGTTCAGGCCCCATATGTTACATATATCAATTTTATGTCTGTTTCTGAAGTGGTCATGCCCAAAACTTTTAGGGGCAGTTTTGGGGTGTGACACTTAATTTGACCAACGAAATAGCATTTGATAGAGTCGTGTCGAGAAGAAAGATTTATGTAATCGACTTCTTTTGATGAGACTTAAGGTTTGATTTGGTTCTTCCATTATTAAAAATGAAAAATGAACCTTAAACTAATTTTTCCAAAATTAAAATCTATTTAATTCTTAAACTATCGATCAAATCTATTAACTTTCTAAAATATATAATTCAAATCTATTTAGTCCCTGAAATAATTATAAAAATAAAATATAAATTCATAAATATTATAAATTTATAAATAAAAAAAAAAACCCTATCATTGCAAGATTTTTTATCTGAATTATTCACAAATCATTGTGAAATTAGAATGTGACTTACAAATAACGTGAAGAAATAAGAAAAATAAGAATAGCGGTACGTAAAAAGCCTTTATGTGATAAATCGTGTGAAATATTACTACAAAATTAAATTATCTCGCATCCATAAGATTATTACTGTTGATTTTTTCTCACAAAAATATTAAAAATTTTAAAAATGAAATTCATATAAAATTTATATTATGTGAGTCCCACGTTACATAAGACATTTGATAAAATTTGTAATAAAATTTTTACATCTCTACCATTACACTTTTTCTCAGCAACAACTAGCATTTAAGCTTTCAGCTACTGTCGTTGGTTGATTCAGTGTTGCAGAGAAAACAGCAGAAATGGATGCCTTCTCATCCTCATTCCTCTCTACATTTTCATTCTCGAATCTCTCTCTAAAACCACCACCACCACAACCACAACCATCAAATCCTCCTCTCCTCCACATCTCCGCTGTCCGAATAGAAGAAAAACCACCAACTTCAACTTCCTCCTCCTCCACCACCCCCCCTACAAGAACATCTCAAATTTCAAAACCATTCCCACAAAAACCCACATCAAAAAAACCAACCACCACACCACCACCACCACCAACTGCGAGACGAGCAGAGCCGAGCTTTTCCACCACCATCTTCAACACATTCGACGAAATCATCAACAACTTCATTGACCCACCCCTCCGCCAGTCCGTCGACCCACGCTACGTCCTCTCCGACAACTTCGCCCCCGTCGACGAACTCCCTCCGACCAACTGCACGGTGGTGGAAGGCTCCCTCCCGCAGTGCCTCCACGGCGGAGCTTACATCCGCAACGGCCCCAATCCCCAATTCCTCCCCCGCGGCCCCTACCACCTCTTCGACGGCGACGGCATGCTCCACGCCATCAAAATCTCCGGCCCCACCGCCGCCACCCTCTGCAGCCGCTACGTGAAGACCTACAAGTACACAATCGAGTGCAAAACCGGTTCTCCGGTCATCCCCAATGTCTTCTCCGGCTTCAACGGCCTCACCGCCTCAGCGGCGCGTGGGGCAGTCACCGCCGCTCGAGCTCTCGCCGGACAATTCAACCCCACCAATGGGATTGGGCTTGCGAACACGAGCTTGGCTCTCATCGGATCCAAACTCTACGCCCTCGGCGAGTCTGATCTTCCTTACGCCGTCGAGATCTCGCCGGACGGCGATATAATCACTCTGGGTCGCCGTGATTTCGCCGGAAAATTGTTCATGAGCATGACGGCGCATCCGAAAATTGACCCAGATACCGGCGAGGCATTCGCTTTCCGGTATAGTCCGGTACCGCCATTTCTAACCTTTTTCAGGTTCAACCCAGATGGCTCGAAACAACCTGACGTGCCGATTTTCTCATTGACTACTCCTTCGTTTCTTCATGATTTTGCGATTACGAAGAAGTACGCCATTTTTGTTGATATTCAGATCGGAATGAACCCCATGGAGATGATCCTCGGAGGTGGGTCTGTAAGAACAAGGGGAAATTACTAATTTCAAAAAATTTATTTTACAATTTTTTTTTTTCCCATAAAAAGTAGTATGCTTTTAATTAGTACTTACAAAATTTAGCACTTATTTATAATTTTTTTTTGTTTTAAAAAACCTATATTGAAATTTTTCCTAAGAATTAAAAGGATTTGAGGAAGATAATCAAATTTATGGCAAATTTTATTTTAGTCTTTATAGTTTGACTCTTTAAAAATAATCGCATAATTTTTTCTATCATCTGTGAATTTAAATGTACTGTTAAAAATTTCATCAAAAAACATGTGTCAGATATAAAAGGCATTATAAGTTTTTTTTAAAAAAAATTGAAAGAAAATCACATATGAAATAAAATATAAAAGATTAAATTGCATTTTACCTCCTAATTAAATGATAAAAAATATTTATAACTTACGCACTTAAATTATTTATATACAAAATATTTTAATTTTTTTTATTAAATTGTTAAACGATCACAAACTGTTCTACTTATATACAGAAAAATTTTAATTTTTTCTATTAAATGGTTAACAGACTGAACCGTTCCCAAATTTAATTTAGATAATTTTGAATTAATTTGTTAACAGGATCGCCGGTGGGTACTGATTCGGCGAAAGTGCCGAGAATCGGGGTGATTCCGAGGTACGCGAAGGACGAGTCGGAGATGAGGTGGTTTGAAGTGCCGGGGTTTAATATAATACATGCGATAAATGCGTGGGATGAGGACGGTGGTGATACGGTGGTGATGGTGGCGCCGAATATATTGGCGGTGGAGCATACGTTGGAGAGGATGGATTTGATACATGCGTCGGTGGAGATGGTGAGGATTGATCTTAAGAATGGGGTGGTGTCCAGGTTTCCGGTGGCGGCCAGGAATTTGGATTTTGCTGTGATTAATCACAACTACTTGGGGAAGAAGAACAGGTACGTTTGTTGTTTGTGTAGTCACTAATTAATTATGAGAATGGGTTGTCTCTCGCTAAATTTTTAATTGGATTACAGTTAAAATTTTAGATCGGTCAGACTGAAATGAAAAAAAATTTGATAAGAATTTTTGAAAAAATTTAACCAAAAACTCTTACTCTTTAGGTAAACATTTTTATAAAAATTTAATTGGATTATATTTTTATAAATTTTTACCAGTAAAAGTTTACTCATATTTGAGCCAATTCAATTTTCAACGGGAGACAAATCCAATCTAATAATTATAAGAGAAAAGAGTGGGAGCTCGAGAGGCTTCCCCCGAAACTCCCCCGAATTGCCATTTTTGGCAAAAAAAAAAAAATGCAAGGCAAGTTAAAAAAAAAAAAAAAAAAACAGTTTACTGAAAATGGAAATTAGGGGAATTAGGGGGAGTGAAATTCGAGCTACCAATCAAAGTTGTAATTATAATTAGAGTGTTTGGGTGTGCAGCCTTTAAGGGTTGGATTGTATGCCATATGCAACGGTATGTAAGGCTTTGTTTGTCATAAACTAAAAAATTCAAAAAGGTGATATTTTATTTAAGTCACATCACTTCTCTATCAGATCACTTCAAATTCAACTCATACCTAACTCATATTTTATAAAAAGTCAAAAAGTACATTTATTTAGATCATCCTAAACTACTCCTAAAAGACAAAATATGTTAAAATAATTAATAAGATGAAATATCACATCAAACTCATAATCATTTCATTTTTTCTCTCATAAAAATTTACATTTAATTACAAAAAAAAAATCCAATCATCTTTTCAAATATAACTATTTTAGTTTATTAAAATAGTCAGAAACTAAAATAGCAAACTTCCTAAACACCCACATAGTTGGAAGTGAGTTGAGATTAAAAAAGTACAAAAGATAAAATAAACTAAATAAATTAATAAGATAAAATATTACATTCAAATTATAATTATTTTATTTTTTTCTCAAAAAAAATTAAAAAATCCTTCTCAAATAAAACTAATTTAGCTAAACTAAATAAATCCAAAAAAAAACCTAAAAAATCAAATTAAGAAAATACTTCCCAAACCAACCTTAAATTTGCACAAGTTTTTATAAAATATGTAAATTATTTTACAAAATTATATAACTTAAATATAAATTCGTATAAATTAATTTATAAAATTTAAAAAAATCACAACTTAACATAAGTTTCACAAATATATTTAAGTTATTTTACAAAGTGACGTAATTTAAACACAAATTTACTTAAATTTACTCATAAAAATTTTAAAAATCACAATTTAACGTAAATTCTCATAAATATATCCAACTCAATTTACAAAATTATGTAATTTAACGCATAAAATGTGTCATAAATTTTCATAAAAATTCGTACTCCCTTCCAAAAATTATTAATTATCTTTTGACTTTTTTTTAAAAATATCAATTGTCATAATTAATTAATTTGAAAAATAACAAAATAAAAAATTTATTTTATTTTAATTTTAATTTTAAAATTTTAAAAATAGATTAATATTTTAAAATAATAAATAATATAATAAAAAATTAATATTTTAAAACGAAAAAAATAAATAAATTATCTATCACATGTCTTACGTTGTATTCTAATACAGTGATGTTAGAGACTTTACTATATACACACTTTTAATGAGGTAAAAAAAAAAAAAAAAATTGACAATGACAGTGAGGGAGAGCTACTGTCACACCTCTACGGCATTTTTTATTCTAATATTATTATTATTTTTAATTTTATATATTGAAAACAGAAAGAGGTCTGTTTGTTTCCTGTGGAGAGGATAGACCGTCCAATCCACTCTTTTTCCAACTGTTTCAATGATGGGACTGGACGATACCGAATTGAATGGTGTTTAGTGAGTGTGAGTCTATTTATTTATTTATTTATTTTTTGTTTTTGGGGGGAAGCGCCTGAGCTACCGTTTGAGAAGTGAGTTGATTTTTTAATTTTTTAATTTTTTTGATTTTTTAATTATTTTAACTTGAATTAAGAAGTTTAATTTGGAAAGAATTTTTTAGATTTTTGATTTTTTTTTGAATTTTTGATTTTTTTTACTTTTTTTGTAAAAAAAAAGTGTAATAATTATAGATTAGATATGATGTTTTGTTTATTATGGATAAAATAGTCTATTTTTATCTTTTGTGACAACACTTGAATCTGTTTGGTTTTAGTTTTTAAAATTTATTTTTTTTTTTGTTTTATTATATTTTTAAATTTTTTAATATTTTAAATAATTTTTTAATTTATTTAACATAAATATATTTAAAAAGTATATTTTTTGTGAAAAAATATTTAAAATATTCACTAAATTCTAAAAACATAAAAAAAATATAAAAAAATGATATATAAAATATATGGTTAACTAACTATTAGAGAAAATATAAAAAGAAAGAGTTAATTTAGATATTCTAATAAATTGTTAAAAGATAGATCTAATTTTTTAGTCTAAATAACACTATTTTTAATTTTATAGAATCCACATGGGTAAATTATTCATATAAAAATTAATTTGATCAAATATTGAAAATCATTTTATCAAATTATATTTATTTGAAAATAAATTAACAGACAACATAATTTTGAATGTAGCTTGTCTATTTTTTTAGACAAATAAAATTCAATCAAATGATCATCAATATTTAATAAATTTATTTTTTTATATATATATATATGATCTTTTTAAAAAATGTTACAAAATATACCATTCAAATCATCCGGTTAAATTCGGCTCATAAAAACCACATTAGACACTGTTGTTGCTACTCTCTACAGCGAAGCCGGATTTATTAATTCTTTTATCATATATTATATTATAACAGAACTCAATAAATTATAATTATAAGAAAAATATCAAATATAATACCTAATTAATATAAATTCTCAAAGTGAAAAAATAAATAAAAATAAAATCCTAACAAATGTATGGTGACTAAAACTCACAGACATGAAGAGAAATTTATATTAAAATATAATTTTATAACATGATAATCCTCATGGGTGATTTACATAGCTGCTAAGGATTAAAATTAACTGTCTATAATCGATTCCTTCGATTAGAAAGAAGTCTAATTTTAAAATAAAATAGAAAAATTTAGACAAATTATACACTTGATCTTTATAATTATATATTGTGTTAATTTGATTCAATTGCATCAATGTTATCCTCTATTTAACTAAAATATTTACTGAGAAATTGGACATAAATCAAGTGCAAAATGGTTCAAATCTTCAATTACTTTAAAAGAAATGAATCCAGTACAATTTCTAACTCTCGTTATGTATTGGACTAAATTGATTCAATACAAAAAAAAATTATTAATAAAATCAATACAATTAAAATTACATGAACAAAATTAACACGGAGGACAAACGAAAATAACTATGGGTATGATTTGTCTCAATCTTATCTATTCTATAAGTTTTAAATTAAATATTAAGATCATATTTAATAAAAAAATGCCTTTGTAGTTCGAAATGGGAGGGGCTCAAATTGCCCGAATGGGTATTTACTAAACGACAAGTCAGACGATCATTCACACAACCAAGTGAATTATTTGTCTACTGCAATTATCACCTTGTTAACTGCGACTGTCAACTTTCTCACCAAACAACCGGCGAGATGAATTTTGAACTATTTGCACTAAACTCAAATTTAAACTACGAAGCAGTATAAATGCCAGCAGTATACATGGTTCACCCATAACCTTGACCAAAAAAAATTACTTATTTTTTGGGTTTCCATGTAGGTACGTGTATGCAGCAATTGGGGATCCAATGCCGAAGATCTCCGGGGTGGTGAAACTCGACGTGTCAGTATCAGCAGGTGACCGCCGTGACTGCACGGTGGCTAGCCGGTTGTTCGGGCCGGGCTGTTTTGGGGGCGAGCCCTTCTTCGTAGCAAAGGACCCTAACAATCCCAAGGCGGACGAGGATGATGGGTACGTAGTAACTTATGTTCACGATGAATACATAGGCGAATCGAGGTTTCTAGTGATGGACGCAAAGTCTCCGGACCTCGACATCGTGGCAGCCGTGAAATTGCCCCGGCGAGTGCCTTACGGCTTTCACGGGTTGTTTGTGAGAGAAAGCGACCTCAACAAGCTCTAAATTGAAATTGATTTTGAACAATAATGCTACATACACAGAACCTAAATTCAGAAAAATACACAGAATTTGACATGTTTCAACTAGATTTATTATGAGTGTTTTTCCTGAATTTGGGTTCTGTCTAAAAGTATTTCTGATTGATTTCATGTCACACACTGTTATACAATAGTCACACTTATAGGGCAATGTTGTAGCCCATGTATAGTTTTTCCTTTTTTAATGAATAATTGTATTGTGAAAAAATTTAGTTGGTCAAACTTTATAATGCTTTATTTGATTTATGAAAATCCCACACGAGAGCAGTAATGTCATACAGAATTGCTTCAAATTTTATACTTTTGTTTTAGTGAAAAAATCTCTCAATTTCTTTGGCGATAAGTGTCATAGCATAAAAGTCGTGTGTGTACAATCACTGATATATATAATTAATAAGAAATTATTTTGAAAGTGAAAGAAAGAAATTTTAAACAAATACATAAAGAGTAAGACTTTAGTAATAGTAACAATTGAGGAAGATAAAAAGTGAAGATTGAGGAGAAGTGTCAATATTTTTATTATTTAAAATCGATTATCACAACGGCTATGTAGATTGGATCAAATGTGGTCCATAGAATTAAGGCGGAGTGGTTTAAGTCGAGGAGTGCGTTTGGGGTACTGCGATAAACAAGTACCCACAAGACTAGTCATGTTGTATGAGATGAAATGTTAGGCAACTAAGAAATAACATGTAGATAAGATGAGTGTTACTGAGATAACGATGCTAAGACAGATATGTGGCAAGACTATAAAAGATGGAGTTAGGAATGGATACATGAGTAAGAGTAGTATTGATAGAAGATAAATTGAGATAGAATAGATTGAGATGGTTTAGTTATATACAACGGAGACCAACAAAGGCAGTAGTAAAGAGATGTGATACAATGATAATAAATGCAAGTATTGAGGAAAAGGACAGACATAAATTGACGCGGACTAGTATAGTACAGAGATATGAATATCTTAAATTTGATTAACCAAATGATCGTTGATAGAGTCGAATGGAGAAAAAAAAATTATGTAATCGATTCCATTTAATAGGACTTAAGGTTTGACTTAATTTAGTTTGATTACATAAAGAATAAGACTTGTACACATAAATACAATCACTATAATGTTCTATCAATTTTGTAATTTGAAAATTTTAATTATTCTTTTGGAATTGATAATAATGTCTTGCATCCATTTTTGTGAGATTGTGTATGGATTAGATTTACAGCCGTGTTACAGCCTTGGAAGTTGAAGCGTGAATTTATTTCGAATTGTATATATATATTTTTTATAATAAGGGTGATTATGTGTATCTTAAATTTTAAATTCTAAATTTTAAAACCTCAAATTCTAAACTTTAATCTCTAAATCGAAAAATTTAAATCCTAAATCCTAAACCTCTTAAATCCTAAATCCTAAAATACTAAACTCTAAAATCTTAAACTCTATATCTTAAAATCTTAAATTTTAAAGCCCTAAACCCTAAATCTTAAAATCTTAAACCTCTTAAATCTTAAATCTTAAAACCCTAAACCCACCCCTACATAGAATCACTCTTAAAAATAATAATAATAAAAAATAAATAAACCAAAAAAAAAAAAAAAAATCCAAAACCAAACCAACAAAAAAAAAAAAAAAAAAAACAATTCCAGACGCACTCGAGGCCTCGAGCATTAATCCATATCCTGACTTTTTTTTTTAAAAAAAAAAAATTGTATTACTTGGCTCACAATGTCAACCCATGGGCCAGTCTTGGTCATTATTGTGATGATTGACCTTCCATTCAGTCAGGAACACATTAAAAAGTGATTATTTATATTTTTTTCTAATTAAATCTTATGTACCAAAATTATTGATGATTGTCACTGTCAACATGTAGTACACTTGTCATATTGAGTCTTTTTCACACGCACATAATTCAGAAATCAAAATATGTGGATATAAATGTCAAGTATAAAAAATCACATATGTGTAGAGGATCTGAGTAATTTATAAATAATTTAAATTTAACTCATCTTAAATTTGTTTGAATTTAGTTTATTTGTTTAAATAAATGAGCTGAGGCCATATTTAGGCTGGTTTAATAATTCAACAGTCAAGTAAACCTGAGCTCTGCTCATTTTTCTTCTGAAAGTGCATGTCAATTTGTGTTTGATATATTTTTAAGTGCAAATTTCACTTATTTATATAATCAAGTCGACTCTTAAATTTTTTTTTTTTTTTTTTTTGGATCAACAAAGAAGAAGAACTTTATTGATGAAACAAGAAAATATTACATCGATAACAGAAAAAAGAAAGATGGGTGTAAAAAGTATTAAAACGAATCAAATCAATCCCAACTAAGTTGGCACCAATAAGACTACCCAATTATCTGTTAGCACATCATCAAAAGTTAGTGAGGAACCAACCACAGACACCAAATCCAACAACACCTAATAAGAGCTAACCAAACCTAAAGCAAACCAAACAACCCCAGCTACCAAACAACAAGAAAAACAGGACAGCAACAAAGAGAATGAGCTACAACAGCCAAATTGAAATGATCAACAGAGAAAAATCAGTAGCATCGGGCAACTAAAGCAAAACACTGCACAAAAAATCACCCAAAAACCATAGCAGCGGCAGACACCACAGAGTAAATATACCTTAACATCTAATCAACACCAAATCAGAAATTCATAAGAGCATCTCTAACGCTTACTCAAATTTTTCACCAAATCTGAGTAAAAAAGTATCCATTTCATCAAATTTGATAACAGATGCTCCAACTATTCACCAAATTCTCAAACTTGTCCCGGGACAACCGGGTGGTCGACCGGCCGGTTGACCGGTTTGCCCAATTATTTTTTATTTTATTTTTTTTTTTGAATTTTTTGAACCTTTTTTTTGAACTTTTTTCGACGACTGGTGGTCGAATCGCCACGACCTGCTAGGGCAAAAAAATTTTTTTTTTTTTTTTGAATTTTTCGAATTTTTTGCTGAACTGTTTGAACCTTTTACTGCTGACTGTTGGTCAACCGCCGCAACCGATTGGTCGACCGTCCTCCCTCCAACGATCCTAATGTTGTTTTGATGAATTCATTATTTCGCCTCAATCGATGAAACATTTGTCAAAAACTCAATCGATGACATCACGTTTGGTGAGCCGTTGAATGCGAGCCTTTTCATCAAAATTTAAATTTGATATCAGTTTTGATGAACCATTAGAGATGGTCTAAGCATCAACAAAGAACCAGCATATATCAGCAGAACTCACCAGCCAAAGTAAACAAGCACACCCCAAAACAAGACACAACCATCCATACCCAGAGTGACAGAAAAGACATTCACAACCCAGAAATTATAGAGCCTAAATAGCTAAAACTGACATCTAAAGGTTGTTTGGGGGTGTCCTAAATAAGTGTATTTTTTGTCTTTTTAGACTAAAAAGTTGAGGGAAAAAAAAAATGTTTGAGTTAACTTTTTAACTTTTTATGAAAAAATATGTATTAAAAAATTATATAAAATAAGTGTATAAGAGAAGTTAGGGATGAAATAGGCCGTAAGGTCGCAAACGTAAGGGTAGCGCGGCGGAGGGTAGGGGTGGGAGATTGATTCTCTCCTTTTCGGGCATAAATTGGACGGTGCTGTTCGGCCCATGGAGGTCCACCACGGGTCCCGTTTTGCTAATCTGAATCGTTTATGTGTAGAACTCGTCGAGTACTATATGCTTGTAAAAAATTATGTTGATTAGATATCAATAGCTATCTGATCGTGTTAGTTTTTATTGTCAACTATTAACTATAACAGCATCTATTTTTTATACAAAACTGATTTGATCATATAGTTACCAATTTTCGATCAACGTGATTTTTCACAGACATATAGTTCTGGACGAGTTCTACATATTCAACAGTTTGGATTATCAAAACGGGACTCATGGTGAGCCCCTACGGGCCCAATATTTTCGTCCAACTTAGTGATTTTATATATGTAATTCTTTTTTTTTTCCCTCTCACAAGAGTCAATTCAGCCCCGAAAATTGTGTAAATTTTGTTTGATTAAAATATTATGTATATTAATTTTTTAATATTTTTAATTTGTGAATAGTGATAACTTTTTTTTTTTTTTTTTTTTTGTAACTTTTTGACTTTTTGACTTTTATGAAACACCCCAAACCAGGCCTTAATCTGTTGAATGTTATTAACAATCTCATGCACAGTGTAAAAGCAACCTGAAAAATGAGCTTTTACCCAAACAGCGATTCTAAACTTAATCAAATCACAAACTTCCTCCAAATGCACTTGCTTACCATTAAACACCGCATCGTTCCTAAGCTTCCATAATGACCACATTACAGTTAGTGGAATAATCCTCCAAATCGAATTTGCAAACTTACCCCACCTGAACCCTCCTCACCAGCCAAGAAGATCCTCCACATTCTAAGGCATAACCTAAAACATCCCCCACCATCGCATGACACAAGACCAGACACACCAAGCAAAAGGACAACACAACAATAAATGAGATTAAACTTTTGACCTGAGCTTAACAAGACATGTTTATTTACAAGAAGCTCAAAGAGAGCTAGGTAATCAAGTTAACTCTAGTTGAGTTATAGTTTTGTAAATATTGAAAAACGAAATGCAAGATTGATTTTTTATATTGACTTGAGCTCAATTTGAACTCAAACTCACCTTATTTTCAACGAATTGAGTTCAAGTTTTCCAAGTTCAACTACGATCATTTGCTATCACAAGGATATAGATTTTTTGTTTGAATTTTTTCCAATCTCTAATTTCAAACCAAGACTACCACATAAGAAAGGAAGAATCAAACATATTATCTCAATCATTGTTTGGTGGTGGGACTTGAAGATTCCTTCAACTTCCTTTCACTGTATCTTTCATCAAATTTTGGACTTTACATATCTAAGAGTGATCTATCAAATTTTTATATTAATTTATATAAAAATAATGTCTTTCATTTGTAGGTATTCACCCAAAGAGACTATTACAAGAGGAAATGAGAATCCCAAAATACCAAAAAAATAACAGTAATAATTCTCAAATTGAAAGAAAGAAAGTGCAAACAAATACACAACAAATAAGATTTATACAAAGATAAAGAAATTCAAACCCTTATCTAATGAGATACGAAAATTTTAACCAACGAATTAACTTGTTAATTAGGTTTTGATATTAACAAAATGGTGCAACCACACCATTCTATCGCTTTTGTAATTTGATATTTTTAGATACTTTTTCAAACTTGTCGCTGATGTTAGGTGGTAATAATATCTTGCTTTCATTTTCATGGGATTATGGATGGATCTGATTTACCATCACAAATGCTTCAAAAAAATTAAATAAATAAATTTGAATTCTCAGGCTCAAAATGATTGAAGACACTCATCCCATGGACCACATTATGACAATTATTTCCATATCCTTTCAAGCACACATTAGAAAGTAATTGAAGTTTTCTTTCTTTTGTTTCTCTTTCTAAATGAAGTTTATGAACCAAAATTGCTAATTTGTCGCTCTCAACATTTACTGTTGTCATATTTAGTCATTTTCACGTCCAGATATATAATCAAGAAATCAAAATATGTGGAAATAATGCTTGCTAACTATGAAAAAAAAAAAAAAAAAAACACGTGTGTTGCTCACATTACTTATCTTTTGTGACCAAACAACTCAATTTCTCACTCACATGTTTCTGAATCTCAAAATTTCTTGCAACTGTATTCGGATATCATTGTTGTCATTTGCAGGTATTAGATTTAATGTATAGATGTACAGAGAGGGAGAATATGTATATGAATGTTATATTGATATGTAATTCAGTGTGTTATTACAAAGAGGAATGAACTCTCTTTATAGAGAGTAGAGAGGCTAATGGAGGCTAAAGGAGCACCGAAAGGCTCCCAACATAATGATACAAAGCAAACCAAAAGCAAACTTTACATCTGGCCATTACAACCACTACTGATATAATATTAACAGCCCCCCTCAAACTCAAGGAGGATAGATACTAACCAACTTGAGTTTGGAGAGATTAACAAAACAGGAAAATAAACTGAAAATAAAATAGGATAGGAGACCTTTGTATGGTCGGTGTCGCATCGTTGTAGAAGACATCGTGTTCGTGTCGCATGTAGCGGCATACATCGTGGTCGCGGTCGCATCGCTGTAGTAGAGGCCGAATTTAATCAATGTCGACGCTTATGGGGTCATGTCGGACCGATGTAGCGCATTAATCGTGTGGTAGTGTCGCATCGCTGGTAGAAGTTTAACCTAATCAATGTCGATGCTTTATGGGGTCATGTCGACCGATTGTAGGCATAATCGTGGTCGTGTCAAACCGTTGGAGAAGCTGACCGGGATCAATGTCGGGACAGTTTACGGAGTCATGCCGGACCGATGTAGAAGCTGACCGGGATCAATGTCGGGACAGTTTATGGGGTCATGCCAGACCGATGTAGAAGACTGGATGTTGAACCAGCAAACGTGGCACACACATAACTAATGACGTGGTGTTGAACGATGATGACAACAGATAACTGAGTGCGCTAGGGGGCGGCTTGGGTTGTGCGCCAGAGGGGGCGGCTTGGATGGTGCGCCAAAGGGGGGACTTTGGTGGTTCGCGTGGTGTGTAACCATGCTCACCATGATATATGTAGAATACCCCCTGCAAACTCAAATAGGTTTGAAGAGATAAACTTATTTGAGGTTGAAACAAAGGGATTGACAGAGGCGAGCAGAATGGCTCACACACGTTGTTGTTGTTTTTTTTTTTTTTTTTTTTTTTTGATGGAATATTTGTGAAGAGAGAGTAAGTTTCAGACAAGGGGAATGGGGATATCACATGGGTTTGGTGGTGTAAAATGGAGGAAAAGAAAAAATAAAGAAATAAAAGAAGAAAAGTAAAAAGGGTATGAAAAGTGAGAGCATTTTGAGTTCACTTTCACTTTCCAGAGCACCTTCGGGATGGAATTAGAGCAGGTGATGACTTAACCACCGATGTGTTTGGAATTGATAAAATATAATAACAATAAAATAGAGGTAGTGGAAAGAGCAACAGTGTGCAACGCACTGGTTAAAGATTTTAAAAAATGGGATAGTGGAAGGTTTAAACAGTGTGCAACCCACTCAGGTTGTTTTTTTTTTTTTTTTTTTTTTTTTTTTTTGAATTGTTTATTGGTGAGAGAGAAAGGTGGTGAGTGTGTTGTGTATTCTCCTCCCCTCTACCCGTGGTGGTGGGTCTCCTCTTCTAGAGAGAGAGAGAGCCCGTGCCCCCTGTGCATCGTGTGGGGTGTGTGTGTGTATGGAGTCTTAGAGAGAGAGAGCTGGGTCTCTCCCTCCATGCATCGTATGTATGCTCCGTGTGCTGCAGTGAAGCTCCTGTGTGTGTGGTGTGAATGATGTGCTGCTGCCCTGGTGATGTGGTGAGGTGTGTGTGTTGGTGATGATGCTTGCCGAGAGAGAGAGATGGTGTATGGGTTTGCTCCCTCCTCCTTCCAAAATGAAACCCGAGAGAGAGATCAGAGAGAGAGGGCCAGCCCGTGGGTATGTTGCCGATCATCCCATGTGCATGTGTGCGTTGTGGGTTTAGAGAGACCATGTGTGTGTGTTGGGTGTGAGGGCTGTATCCGTGTGGTGGGTGTGTGAGAATCTCTCAATGTATTGGTGATGTATGTGCTGCCATGTGAGGGCTGAAGTGTATCTGGGTGTGTGTGAAACCCATTGTTGGGGACGATGATTGGAGGTGAAGAGTGAGGCAATTGGTGAGTGGGTCTGTTTGTTGGCAGTGCCTTGAGCTGTAGCGCGAGCAGTGCATACAAGTGGCGGGTACGAAGGGTGCTGGGCACACTGACGTTACACTGAGTGTGCGTGGTCGGTGCTGGTCGGTGCTGGTGGCTCGGTGCAGAGCGGAGTTCTGCTATGGAATTTGTGGCAGCGGAGTGAAGGATGTGTAGAGGTCCGGCGGGCGGTCAAGGCGAGGCTGCCGCCCGCCGGTGAAGCGGAATTACTAGGTTGTTAACCTAGCTCTGATACCATATTAGATTTAATGTATAGATGTACAGAGAGGGAGAATATGTATATGAATGTTATATTGATATGTAATTCAGTGTGTTATTACAAAGAGGAATGAACTCTCTTTATAGAGAGTAGAGAGGCTAATGGAGGCTAAAGGAGCACCGAAAGGCTCCCAACATAATGATACAAAGCAAACCAAAAGCAAACTTTACATCTGGCCATTACAACCACTACTGATATAATATTAACAGCAGGGATGGAACTAGGAGAATACCATAGGGGCCATGACCCTCCTGTTTTTGTGGATATTATTATTTGTCACAAAACTTTAAAAATATATATATCATTTTATATATAAAATAACCCTCCAAATATAAAAAATATATATGTTATTCTTCTTTTATCTTGAATTCTCTTTCTATTTTATATTAAAAAAAAAACTTATTCATCCTATTAGAAATCACTTCTATGGTATTTAATTTTTTTTTTTTATGTATATGTAATTTATATATCATATATACATACATGTGTGTTTTGTGTATATGGTGAAATTTTTTTTTTTTTTTTTTTTTTTGCCCCTCCGATAATAAAATCCTAATTCTGCCCCTGATCATTTGGGATAAATAAGATGGTAAGCAAACCGAGTTGACGAATAATTAAAGTTTGACTTATTTAAATATATTTATATCAATCTATTTTACTTAGTTGTTTATGTTTTGTATTTGTAAAAATTTACATATTTAATTAATAAAATTTATTAAACATATCCACTTTTTTCTCTTAAAACTGCATGTCCGTTTAGGTTTGATTTTTCTTTTCCTCAAGCTGGGTTCATGTATGTAACCAAACTAACTCAAGACAAACGGAAGTTTCATAAATATTGAACCAGCAAAACCCGAGCTTGATTCTTTGAGCTTAACGGAAGCTCAATTTGAGTTCTATCATAACATTCCAAACTTCAACTGAAATCTTTTGCAACCGTAAGGACAAGAATTCTTTGTCTGAATTCTTCTCTATTGTCATCTGTCTCAAACCGTCTTTTTACCACACAAGATAAGAAGGATCAAACAGATTATCTAGTCGTTTGGTGATGGGACCTGAAGATGCCTTCGGCTTCGTTTTATTATATCTTTGATCAAACTTTTGGAATTCACATATCTGAGAGGGTCCATCTCCATTATTCCTCATTCTTGGACTAATTCCTCAAAACATCAGGCTGTGGTATTGCTTTCAATTCTAGCCTGCAATGGTGTCGTTTTCTCTCTCTAAATATCTTTAGGACATCTAGAGTTCATAGAAGCCAAAATTTTGAGCAAATTCAGAAAATACATTAACCCTATGGCTCTATCTTTTTCTTTTTAGATAGTGTCTTACGGCTCTATCTTGGAAATCTCAAAATGCACCTAAAAAAAATAAAAAAATAGAGAGATTCTATTCACACCACGTACACATCATTTGTGGTGTTTTAGATATAAATTTTCGAACAAAAATTAAATGTACGGACATAAATTTATGAATAAAAAATAAATTGTTCAAATAAAAATTCCGTTCAACTATTTATGTCTAAACAACAGCTTTTTGTTCATAAGTTTATATCTAAACATTTAACTTTTGTTTAGAAATTTATGTCCAAACAATATAAATGGTATGTATTGAAATTTTGCTTGGTGTGCAAATACCAAAAAAAATAAAAATAAAATTTCATTTCATTTCATTTTACCCCTAAATTAAATTACCAAAAGGGAAAAACCTTAACCCTAGTTCTGGCTAGCCCCTCCCCAAGTCCAACCTGCCCTTCCCAACTCCGGCCAACCACCTCCTCTCTCTCCCCGCCACTGTCACCCTGTGTGTGTGCGCATGTTGCAATGGGGGCTGATGGAGTTATGGTTTGATAGGGAGGGAAGGTGAGGGGTAGCGGTAGCAGACAACGAAGAGGGGAAGGAGGTGGGCCCAGGAGGGAAGGGCCAGCGGAGGAAAGGGGAGGGAGTGGAGGCTGTCGTAGGAAAGGAAAGGGATGGAGGAAGGCGCAGGTAGCTACAAGGATAAGTGGGTCACGAGATGGACCACATGGTGACCGGTGATTACAGATGTAGGGAGACTAATTGGGATGTTCAAGGAGGAAAAACAAAATTCAATTTTTGGAGTGGGGTGTCTTAAGAAATGAAGTGTCCAATATTAGAGGCACACCTCCATCTTTCAGTTTTCTGCTCAGTCTTCAAATGTCCCTACACCAGATATAAAACCTAGAAAACTCTCAAATTTAATCCTCTGTTCAAAGACAACGGAGACAAAAAGGATTTTAGCATGAAATAAAGTTGTTGATAAAAAGAAAAATGCAATTGACAAAATCCGAGCATAAATGATTTTTACTATTAAACATTCTTTCTGTGTTGGCTTCTGTAAGATGCATACTTTGAAAAGTTGAGCTATGATGAATGATATAATACATTTGAGTCAGCACAGTTCACTCAAAGAGATTATTACAGGAGCAAATGGGATACCATACACTTCGCTCAGTCCACAACCTTCGGTACAGAGGGCCCAGAAAAAATCTGACCTATTTGGTATGGAATCTTGTTGAGCGACGAGTCTCTGAGCGGCTCAGAGGGCCGCGTAATGTGAGGGATAATCCCCATAGCTGCCTGTTTTTCCCTATAGGATGCCCAAGTCACCAAATAAAGCCCGGCAATGATTAAAAATCCACCTAGAATGCTGTTTCCACATATAAATCAGAAACAAAGGGTTAGTGCAGAATGCTGGCTAATGTGCTGAAAAAAGTTCATAATAACAGTTCCAAATCAAGTTCAAATGAGCACAGAAAATTTTTCATTGTAGAATATCAATGTCACAATATATTTAGAGGGTTGCACTACATGGGTACAAAAAAAATTTACAGGGTTGCACTCATATAGAAGTGGGTTTTATCAAAATTTTGGAGGACCAGGAGCCCCTCTTACTGCCCCTTCCCTTCGTCCCTGGAAACTGTGGCATATCTATTTATCATCTTAAAGAAAATTGATAACTAACAGTAAGAGATGCAAATGGAGCCAAGTGTTCAAGAGTAAACCTTCCCAAATAAATAGGGCTTCCAAGGAAAATTCTTGACAGGAGTGCAGACGCAGCAGGTTGAAGCGGATTATAAAGTGCAACCAAAGCAGGTCCCAGGATCTTGTTGGACCATGTCAGGAGTCCATAGTTAAGAGCAGATGCAACAATTCCCTGAGAAAACAAACGAATAATAGTTTAAAATCTTTTTCTGTAACTTCTCCTTTCAACAAGATTCAATTCTGAGTCACAAATGCATCACAAAAAAGTTATTTACAAATAAGGAAATATACACATCCACATAATCCCATTTTTAGTAAACAACCCAAAATTGGGTGGAATGAAAACAAAGTGACCAGTCCGACCTTTATTTCCACTAACCAAGCACACCCTAGTAAGGTGGTTCAACTTGACCTTTATTTCCACTTACCAAGCACACCCTAGTAAGGTGGTTCAACTATTCACTGGGCTAAAAAAAAATCAAATGGAACTGAAGAGAAATGGTTGTTATGTTTGATTAGATACAGTTCAAAATGTTTTCTCTCACTTGATTCTACAGCACATTTTTCATAGAATTGAAAAATAAATAAATCAAGCAATGACACCACTTCTCAAAGTCTGACAAAATCATAATTATAACAAAAATCCCAGAGATGAAATGATTTAGCAGAACTAACTAATGCTGACAACAGGTAATTAAAAAATTAATCAGAAACTAACTGTACATTTCTCTTGCTTAAGAAAGAAAGAAAATGTACTTACAGCATAGAATACTGCAAAAATTTCGGACTGGGTCAAACTCCAATCTGTTGACTCATTAGTCATAAAGAATGCCGTCGTTACCATAAGTAGAGCACCAAAGAAGTATGAATATGCAGTCACTGAAAGGCTGGCTGGATACTTTGCAAGAAGTGGAGCCTGAAAATCATTTAGACCAATAGATCAAACCCTAAGCCATTAAAAATTAGATCTGAGCTAATCCTGCATATAACTGCAAGTCTACATCATATTCATTCCCCAAAACTGAAAAAGCAAATACGATTTTCCATAAAAAAAGAAAAAGAAAAAAAACCATTCTTAATCACACGCACTAGGATTAATCACAATACTACACAATCATTCAAGTATGGCAATTTGGTGAGTTGCTATTACAGGTTTGAAGAATCCCCAAGACGATGCCAGACACACCAAATGAAGAATCACCGACCCAAACATCCTCCCAAAACCGAACACTCTCACCATTACCCACCTTCATAGAAACAAATCTAAACCAAAGCGGAAGGATATGAGAAATAGATTTCCAGGGAGAACGGTTATTATCCCTGTGCTAACCGCATGAGAGACTCTCCCATTGGCTTGAACCTTGTACTTACTCTTAATGATGGCATGTCATAATGAATTACTCTCAATGAGAAATCTCCATAACCACTTCCCAAGAAGGGTCGTAGTATTCCTTGCCACAATGTTTCCAATAGAAAGACTCGCTTTCACCTTTGGAAGTGAAACAACCCCCCAATTCACTAAATGGTCCTTCTTACCCTCTACCTTTCCTTTCCAAAGGAAATCCCTTCTCAACTTTTCAATCTTCTTTGCAATTCATACTGGAATTTTGATCAACAACCAATAGAAAATTGGAATGCTACTTGACACTGACTACATCGGAGTATACCACCCCCCTTAGACAGCAAATCTCTTTTCCACCCCTCCAATAATTTCAATCACTAGATCGCAGAAATACTGGTCTAGGGTTGTCTCCTAATGGAAGCACCATATACCTCAAAGGAAGATTTTCAATGAAACACCCTAACATTCCCGCTAATCTTTGCACTATGTTGGAATCAAAATTAATACCCACAATATTCATATTTCTTTAAATTTCAAGTGTAAAATAGTGTTCATAAGATGCAATAGAGCACTTCATGCATAATATGGGGTTTTATGCATAGTTTTATGGTTAACTCGAATTACTAAATATGCTCACTAAGTGAACGTCCAACTACACATGTTAGACACATATCCCATATCCCTTTGAGATTTCAGCATGGGTACTTTATACACTTAGAACAGTCCATGTAACATATCTAGCATGATTCATGGTGGGGATATGTTTCTTACAGACATTTGTAGATGGTAAATATGCATAGAGCAGAGACTGGGACGGTACAGGATCCATCCTTTGTGAGTGCAATGTAAGATTGGAAGTTTGAAGTTGGTGAATGATCTTTATTAATTTGTTCAAGCTGCATCACTTTTGGAAGGCGAGGACAATGGATTGAGGCATCTGCAGGGATGACAATGGGCAAGTACAGCATGGTTTAAGTTACCAATTTTCTGAAAAAACTAAACTATTAGGAAACAGGCCGTACAATGTATATCAAGCTATCTAACACCCCCCTCCCTCACATGCAACTCCGTCTTGCATGTGGAGAGACAAATAGAGAACCAAATAAAAGGAGAAGCAAGCAATCGAACAAAGAAGAAGAAACCAACATAATACCAAATGCTAATGGAGAGACTTGAACCCAAGACTTCTCTCAACCAGAGCTCTGATACCATGTTAGGTTACCAATTTTCCCAAAAGCCTAAGCTAATAAGAAATGGGCCCAACGATGTATATCTAGCTATCTAACAGTCCCTGGTCCTTTCTTCCTCGCCACAAAAAAGCTTCCTCATCCTAGGCACTGTCCCAAACCCATGAGAGAATTTTTTTAATTATTACATCTCATCCCTTATTCCAAACTTCTTACAGTCCATTCCTACCTCAATCTGCCCCATGCTAATAATTATTAAGACATCGGTATGTGAAAAATCTATTGGAAGATGAGGAGTGTGTAATTTCAGATGTGTCAATTCCAACAAGAACAAAGAACAGGAACCTTACTTCAACAACACGAGAAGTGAAATGAATCACTGCTTATAAAGCTATCAATGAAGAATAAACAGTGTAACAACAATTTCAACTACAATCTTCCACAATGCTTGGGGTCGGAACACAAGGGTTGGTAGCAATTTCATGAGGTGAGACATGAGTTGGAACATGAAAATCATTGCTAGCTTATTGAAGAAACTCTAGCTTTCATATGAAAACAAGTCCTAGTTCAGTTTCATATACATGAGGCTATACGGATTATTACTTCCAAGAAAAGGAAGGCTAAATGGCAATAAAAATTACCATTAATAATTCTTGGGTTGAAGCCTGAAGCAGCAAAACCAAAACACTTCTCTTACCCAACCCTGAGACGGGATCAACCTCTCTTCCACACCTGCCCCTACTTCAATCAATGAACCTACAACCCCTCCTATCCTAAGCACAAGGGGAAAAGGGTTACCTCACTAATGGAAAATTGTTGTCCCAAGGTGGCTGGATTCTTCAAATGGTGTGTTTAATGCTTATATTTAAGTCCTGCTATATAATAGTTTGATCCTGAATCTTCCTCTTACTACCAGGCATTCAAAGAAATCAAATATCAAATGTATTTTGAGGGTTGCTTCATTTGCTTGAACAACAGCTTGGAAGAAAATTCGTACAGTTAAAAACTGAACGAGGGAACAACAGATATCTCAAATGTGTCGTGCATGCTAGGGAGATTGGAATCGATGGTGAATCATCTTCTTTCATTTCCATAGCGACGTAGCAAATCTTTCCGATCTCTCATAGAAGTTTTTATCTTTTCAATTTCTCTTGATGAGAGCTTTTTTCGATAAGGATAAAATCCCAAATGAGAGAGACTGTTGAGCCACTTGCAGAAAAAAGACTTCAAATCAAGACATTTTGCCGTCACATATGCCTCCCCCTCCTAAGATCAGCAAGACACCCATTCGTCCCTTACTCGACATTTTAAAACAACAGTCTTTTGTGTCATTTTTTCCTTTTGAATCTTTTAATATTCATTTAATCTTTTTCGCAACCTTTGTTTATCATTAATTAATCCCTGCTACACCCTAATATTGATTAATGATTGTTTATTTGCATTAACATTACTTTTTTATTCCATACTTCCATCCTTTATGAACAAATGTATAAACCTTAAATATGTACAGATAATCAATTCAGCTTTTCATACATGTAGAAAGCTTTCAATTTACGTCTCAAACATGCTGATGGGATTCAAAATAACTTCGAGTATCCCTTGGGTTTTTAAGATGTTCCCATTCCAAGATAACCAAAATGACACACCAAAATGAGATTTTTATGCATGTGTGGATCGATGTGGACAAACAAACAGACAAAACTGAGTGCAAACAGACAAATAGAACAAAGGCCACAAGAACAAATGGAAGAGAAACAAACATAGACTGAAAGGCCAAAAACACAAGAAGTTTCAGATTCACATCTCTACTACCATGTTAGGAACTAGTGAACCCAAAAACTTGAGTTTAAAGGATTGGACTAAACAATGTATATCAAGCTCTCACAAGTAGTATTTGCCAATTGATAGGTCCACATCTTGTACTTATCGGATTTTAAATTGCATAATGGGTTCTCAAAGGGGACTTTAATAAGTACAAAGCTCAAACTCATAATGGATTCACATATGTCCTAAGATGCATATTTTGAATTAATCCTATACTCTAACAAGCTTGCCTAGGTAAGCCCCATTAGCCAAGGACTCACTTAGGCACTTTCCGGCCTATGTTTGGGAAAAATCAGGCACTTTCTAAGCATCCTGAGTAGCCTCCTAGAAAAGAGAGCACGCTTAGAATATGTTATTCAAAAGGTGGCATAAAACTCATGTGGAGAACAGGAGGGGCGCTTCAAAGTCCACTGGATAGCTTAGTTGCTTCGAGGATGCATCTTTTTAACTCACTCAAACAATTGATCACAATCAAAATTTTGTTGGAAGGTGAACCCCATTGTTTCTCATGTTATGAATTAAATGAAACACGGCCAAATTTAACCAACAAGGCATCTACCAAGAGCTTTGCCCAATGAAGGAAAATTTTGTTATCTATCTTACTATTGTCTATTCTACCAGTTTCATCGATACAATCCACTATCAAAAACTATAAAATAAGATAAATAATCAAATACCTGAATGGCTAGATAAGCCGCCATGCACATACAGTTCCCTATTAAGCAGACAACACCAAGGTGCCAATGATCAAGCCCAAAGTCCATAAAACTAGACATCAACCAGCCAGCTGGTTCTGGTTGACCCCTGGCACTTATTTCATTTTGTGCCACAAAGTCTGATTCCTTATAGCCTATCAAGGCTGGACCTCGAAACAGAACCATGAATATGGCACCAGAAACACATACGAGTGTACCTCCAACCTTCGCCTGACCTTCAGTTCTGAGCAAATTCACTGTTTCTGTACTGCATGAACAAGATTTACATATCATATGATACAAGCAATAGAAATATACAACTCTCGTAAATTATATACACACGTACCAAAAAATATATATGCACGAATATATGCATACATATATATTTATGTAGAATGAGAAAATGCAGATCACATAATTTAGATAAGGTTAGGCATTGATCAAACTGACCCCATCATCACAGCCAATATAAATGTAAAGACGGGGATTGCAGGTTGTGTTGCTGCAGCATAAGTTGGATTTGTGTAACCAAGACCAAGAAGAAACAATAGCTGGTTGCCAAATATCCTATTGCAAATAAAATAAAATAAAAAATGAGTCAAAACCATATACTAACTAAAAAATAAAAATTGTTACCCCTTGACGGAACTGTAAAATAATATAACTAACAAGCTCAACCTGAAAGGTTTTAGATATTTTTGAACTTACCCAGTCAATCCAAGAAAGAAGAATGAAGTCAGGAGCCCTCGAGTCATAGGTGGTCTAACTCTTCTGCAAGCATGAAAACAAGAATCATTAAATATCTAAGCATATAGCCCTTGACAGAGCAAAATAGCAAAAAAAGATTCATGTAGCTGACCCACTTGAGTGGGACACGAGGCTTAGTTTGGTTTGGTTGGCTCCATCTATGACAACTAAATATGCAAACAAAACAATGCTCCATTATCAATTGTTTTTTCAATTATTCCACCAGTGGACATCTGGTGGCTTCCACAAATGTAGGTTACGCAGCAAAATTGATTGCATGAAAATAATGTCAATAACATCAAAACTGTGCCAAGTTTTGTAGAGTAACAATTTGGCAGAGGAACAATTTAAGAAAAAGAACCCAATTCACCTTATGTATGAATTTGTAGGTTTGTGGATCAAGTTAATGTATGCCAAGCAGGACTGTATGGTGACAACACTACAAGAACGAATTGCCTCGAAATTGTAGATTCAAGTATGTTGAAGATTGTAACTCTTTTTTCTTTTATTGGTTAATTAAAATTTCCTTTTGTAGCTGTGTGGGCAGTGTATTACTCTGTTGGTTGTTTTCTAGTTGACTTTTTCTGTTTGGACTATTGTTACAAACTTGTTACGTTTGCAACCATCTATCAAGTGTGGGGTGAAAGGAATTGTAGGATCTTCTCTCTAAAACGATTGAGCCTGATTGAGTGGCCACTAGGATCATTGCTGATGTGAGATCTAAGTTGCGTGCATGGAGGAAGGTTGAGTATTCTTAGGAGAACTGTCTCACGTGCTCTTCATGGGGCATTTCTAGTAGATTTTTTCAGTAATTGTGTGAAGATGGTAACTCTTGATTTTTGAATCAATTAATCTCCTCTTGTTAGGCAAAATGATATCTCAACGATCAAATTTCTCTATCAGAACGTCGCCAAGATGCTATGAATTTCACTGAGGAAGACCCATATCAGAAATTGGAAAACTTGAAATTGACTTGCACTATGTTTGGAAATCTAGGAGAGAAAAGAATTTGTTAAGTTAAGAGAGAAAAGAATAGAAGAGAAAGATTACGGCTTCTCTCCCTTTTTGGTTAAGCTGGAGGGAGAAGAAAGATAATATAGTGATTTCTCTTCAATCTTGTTTGGATAGACTACATAACAAAAAAGAAAAGAAATTCTTACATGTTATTACCCAAACAACCTATAACCTTTTAAGTTTTTATTTCTCTAGTACCTAGGTATTATATAAAATTAGAAATCATCTCATTTCTTTGGGTGATTCTATTTACACTACAATTCTACCTCATTACACCCTTTTTCTAATTACACCCCTTTCAAAAATTCAACATTTTTATTTTATCTCTTTACACATTCTATAATTTCATTTATTCCCTCATCTCTAACCTCCTTTGTTCTCCTTACATTCAACCTTTCAAACCCTAACTCTTTCACCTCCAACAGCCACCACCACCCTGCAACCTCCCACTGCCACAGCCAACACCCTGCAAGTCCCCACCACCGCGACCACCACTCCTGCAGTCCCCCACCAATGTGATGCCCACTCCGCACCTTCCCTACCCCATGAACCCCACCCAGCGATCTGTGTATGAGAGAGAGTGAGAGAGAAATCTAGGGTGTGGTTTTCAAATCTAGGTTTTTCAAAAGAAGAATAGGGGCAAGATAAGGTGGTGGGTGAAATGAGAACTCAAGGATTTTAGTTTTTAGGGTTTGAGGAATTTTTTTGATAATTTTAGCTATGGATAAAATTGTAATAAAATATTTTAAAAAATTTGCCAGTGTAAGGATATAGAATTGTGGTGTAAATAGAATCACCCCATTTTTCTTTTCTCTTCCAATCTCTCCAAAATAGAGAAATCCAAAAAGTGAGTTGTAATTTGTTTCCATTTCTCCTCATTTCTCTACTCTTTAATAATCCAAACAAGTGATTAGGATCAAGAGAAATCAATTTCTTTTGTTTTCTCCCCCAAATCACTCAACTCAAACGGACTGTAAAATTTTCCGCATTGGAAACAACAAAAACACAAGCAGCATTTGTAGAAATCCCATCGAAACCCAAATTCATTGAATGCAAAAACAGAGAGAAAGCACATAGAAATTCATGAATCGAACAACTAAACTAAGCAAAGATGTAGAGAGATTCAAAGCAGTGAAATTTGTAAGAATTAGTTGTAATTGAGAATGGGACTGACTTTTCGCGGACATAGGCAATGGGAGCGAGGATGGAGAGAGCAAGGAGGTCGCGAAAGACGCAGAAGACAAGCTGGTTGACCCCAACATTCAGAGCCACTTTGGTGATTACATGGTACCCTCCGTAGCACAGCTGCACCACCACCATTGCGGCGTGGGCCCTCCGTACTTCTCCGCCGCCCGCCGCCGCCATCACCGGTGATTCCACACTTTCTGTATCTATCTCTATATTTGTATCTATATATGTATTTGTGTGTATATATATATATATATAGAGAGAGAGAGAGAGGAGAGATATAGGGCAGAAGAGAGAATTGAAAGAGAGAGAGTGAATGGGTGAATCGAAAGAATGGAGTTTTGTGAGCTGGTTTGTGTATCGAAATCTGAACAAGATGGAATGAAAATGAAAACGACGATTATTTTATTTATTAAGCACTCGTTTGAGAAGAGGCTAATATGTTAAAATAAGTAAAGTATTATATTTAAATTATATATATATATATATTTTTGGTAAATTATAATCACATTTTCTGAAATTTATTTAAATTATAGGTTATACCTTGTAATTTAAAAAATTACAAATATTCTTTTGTTAAAAAAATTTATTTAATAGAATTAACTTAAAAAAAAGAAATTCATAATTGCTCTCCTATACAATAATAAAATTACTTAAATTATTGATTGAAATATATTTATAACATTATTAAAAACCGTTAATTTACTTTTTGATTTATTAATAAAATGAACAATTTATTATAAAATTAGAAACCTCAAGAGGTGAAATGTAATTTTTAGAGCCATATGGAGCGATTTTAATCGAACCTTAAGGGATGTATTTTTAATTAATCTTTTTTTTTTGGATAAAAATTAAAAAAAATCAAAAAAATTCATCCTAAGTCAGAGTTTTTAATTCTAAGGTAAAATAATTAAAAAGGCAAACGCATCCTTAAAAGCAAATTTTTTTTTAAAAAAAAAAGTGTTTTTGCAAGGTTTGGGGGGTTTAGTCATGCCACCAAGCATATTTGTCTGGAAGACGTTAGATTATTAAATTTTTATTTAAAATAATAAGTGGAAAATCGCAGGGTTTGCTTATTTATAAAAAAAAAAAAGAAGAAGTTCAACTTGCTTGGTTTCATCTTTTAAAAAATACTTTTCAAAAAATTTTACTTTCTTATTTTCTATATTTTTTGTTTCTACTGAATTTTTTTAATATTTTAAACAATTTTTTTTACTTTTTAGACACATTTAACATAAATACACCTAAAAAGTAAAAAAAATTGTAAAAAAAATCTTTTAAAAATTCACTAAATACCAAAAATACAAAAAAAAAATACAAGAATTCAGTATATTTTTTATATTTTTATGTATTTATTAATTTTTTAAAATATTTTTTTACAAATTTTTTATTTTTTAGATACATCTAAGTAAGGTGCATCTAAAAAAGTAAAAAAAATATTTAAAATTTTAAAAATATTCACTAAAAAAAATACGAAAACTAAAAAATTCAGTTTTCAAAAAATTTAATCTAGAAAACTCAAACCAAACATACTGAAATTTTTATGATTTTTTTTGAAAAAAAAAATTACATTTTTAGATTTAGTTGATGAGACAACCGAAAAATAAAAAATTTAAAAATTCTAAAAAAAGAAAAAAAAAAAAAAAGAAGCTAAAAATAATGAACTTTTTAAGTTTATTTTGACTTTTTCAATTTTGTTTTACTTTTTAGATTGGTCATCACAAAACATGTCAGAATAGTTTTTAAAAAAAAATTGATATAATTTTTTTTAAAAAAACAACTATAGACGAATGAAATTTAAAATTAAAAAAAAAAAAAAAGAAAAAAAAAAAAAGAGTAGCTTATTTAGCCAATTAATAGGTTTGGTTTGGGGACACTACAATTAAGTTACTTATTGATTTATTTCTATATCATCTCGATATTTTTCTGTACATCTTCTCATAATAAGAAAAAAAATTAAAAATTAAGTTATACCCAAAACAACCAATAGTCTCAGAAATAGGAATCCAAATTTGAACCAAAATTTTTGATGTGTGAATGAAATTGAATTAGTATGTTGTAGAATGTGTGCATTGATGTTTTCATGTAAATTTTTGGATAAAAATTTATGAATTTGTAGTTTTATTCTTTAAAATAGTAATTACTTTACAACAATACTACACAAAAATTATCCAAAAATATATAAAAAGATTACAATCATTTTGGATATAATATAATTAGCATTCCATTGACTTTAAATTCACACCATACATATTTTTTTGGTAAATTTTAAAGTAAAATTTTATGGTCTGTAGCATTGTTTATTATTTTAAATTATTCTCATTTAAATATAATTTTTCTTAAAATAAGTTTTAAAAAAATATTTAATATATATGATAAATAACTAAAAAATTGACTTATTAAGGTAAAAAATAAAATAAATTGATTTATATGTGATTACCAAAGGTCGAAGGAATCATTAGCTTGGTGGGTATAATTTTATAGTGTCAATTGACATTAGTGTGCCTTATTTATTTATTTTAATTTTTTTGACACCATAATGGTCGGTCACATGGTGTTTCTTGCAATTTAGGAAAGTTAGGAAAGCGTAAGACTTATAGCGGAATTGTATTTTAAAATTTTGAATAAATTACACTCATTTGATTTGAGGTTTAAAGAAAATATAATTATTCTTAAATTTTAATATTTTTTAATATGATTAAAACGGCTAAAAATAATGTCCATGGCTAGTACACACTGAAATGAACAAAGGAAAATGTACGGGAAAGAAATACACATTCTCGTATAATCCTGTTGACCAAGTCTTCGTTCTTCCGTACGATGTCGCTCCACCACCTGAAAACACAAACGTGAGCTGGCCGGCGGGTGTGTGCCGGAAACCTCTCTGATGCCTAAGTCAAGAAGGACAGAAGGCAAAAGCTCAAGGTATTCAGGGAGCAAAATTGTGTTACCTCTCTAAAGGTGTTATTGATGAGCTTATATAGACTTCACATGGCACAATCCTGGTAGGATTCTTACCCCTCCAAGTGTAGAGTCCTTCTAGGATTACTCCTCCTAGCATAGAGTCCTCCTAGAACTCATACTCTTGGAAGATAATACTTATCCTCCAACACCCTCCCTCACTGCTTAAACCAAGTGAGATGGTTCTTCTTATGACCGGACTACTTCAGGACCGAAGTAACATCTCCAGATTAGACACTTACTACTCCCTCCTACCTCGGTTTTCCATGCCAAAACCGAGCTAACCATAGGAGTCTCTTACCTCGGTTTTCCATGCTTGGACCGAGCTAACCATAAGAGAGTTGAGCCGAACTATCTTCACACCAAAGTCCCCTCATGGACTTGGTACACCTCGGTCATCATGCGTCCCAACCGAACTACCAACATCATACTTCCCAGCCGGAGTAAAAGTAAACATCACTTTCGGACTAACCCTCAACCGTCTAACTCAGAGGCTATTTCTCCGCATCGAGCAACTCCCACAGGGCCATTCGCTCGGCCTCTTTCACCTCGGCCCAAGACCCAGCTCGGCCCAATTTTGCGTATAAATTGCCCTCTCAATTGCCCCTTAATTCCATCCGCGAAGCGTGATAGGGATTACTAGTTTACCAACCAAGCTAGAGTTTTTAACCTCTCCAGCCGAGCTAACAATCCGTTAGCCTTTCCAGCCGAGCTAAAAACCCACAAGCCTTTCCAGCCGAGCTAAGACCGCACCGAGCTATACCTGTCCGGCTCAAACGTCTCTTCATTTTGCAGAAACTGAATCGATTGTCCTTCCTCGACACGTGGCAAGCCCCTAATGGCCGTTCACAGCTGTTACGCCGCCCTCGTATTTCGCAACTTTTGAACAGTTCCCGCCTAAAAACGTCTTTACACAAAACAACCCTTCATTTCTGCATCACTATCTCATATTATTCATTCTCTCACCTCCTCCTTGTGTTCTTCAACCTTGCATCCCTGAAGCTCGTATCTTGCTGCCGTTTGCTTCCACTTCCAGTTTCCTCCTCATATCCAGGTAAGCTTCGCGCATCCAACTTACTTTCTCTGTTCTGATCTTTACTTGTCTTATAGCTGTATATTTCTATGTGTTTTTGCAAAACACTTTGTTTTTCTTCTTCCATGTCTGTACTTTCTAAAGAACTTCTCAAGAACACCTTGAACACGCTGATTCAGTCAGTAGAACACTTTTTTGATCTTCATGCATGCTATAACCGAACTAGGATACTGTTCTTGTCATATGAAAATCTAGGCAAACCGAAACCGGACTAGAGCTTGTATATGCCACCATGTTTTAATTGGTTTCCATATGATATACCTTAGCCGAAATAAAAACATACTTGGAATTGAAATTTTGACCTCCGACCGAGCTAAGCCCTGGGGGGCTAAGCCAGCTTTTTGAGTTCCAGACCGAACTCGTATAAGCTGCCCCTTGAGGCCTAACCGAAGTAAGAAAACTTGAAACCGAGATAACAAAACACTCTGTAAACCGAGATAACGAGCACTCGCCAGAAACCGATGTAGAATCCACAGCACCTTGCAGAGCCGAAATAAAACCAGTCTTTTTCTTGCTTTGTTTTCATAGCACGGTCTAGGATCTGCTTAACTCCTTGTTTTCCTACTTTGCGCACCTAGGTTGCCAAGTGTGTCCTCAAGGCCACCAACTTCTGAGCACACTCACTCAACCGAAATAAATTATCCTTAATTTATAGGCAAAATGGGCAAGTACAGAATCCTTGTAGAAACCCCAGGAGGCCTGCATGACTTTAGGAAGGACTACCAAATCCCAGCCGATGTAAATCTCATACTAGCCGAACCAAATATAGATCCATGGGACAATGAAGGCTTTGTCCCCTTCACCATTCAATCCATAGTAGAGACCGGACTCAGATTCCCAGTCCAGCCCCTTATATGTGAATTTTTAAGACAAACCAGACTATGCCCCACATAACTGTCCACCAATACATACAGAATAATAATGGGTATAGCCGCTTTAAACCAACAAACCGGCCTCAACCTCGGTTTAGCCGAAATACTACACCAATATTCAATAGGCTCAAAGAATGACGGCTGGTGCTATTACTTGAGGATACGCCGTGGCCGAGAAAAAATAATAAAACACACACCGGACAAGGACTTAAACGATGATGACTTCTTCTGGGTCTCCGGAAATTTTGAAGACTTCCAGGCCCGGATCCCTGGTCGAAGAATAAACTGGAAGAAAGGCGAGCCCATATTCATACTTCGGTTGCATTGGGTACTTTGTTTATTTCGGAATTCCTCTCTCTAACCGAACTAACACTTAATTCATTTTTTGCAGATTTAGCTTTCCTCCATTCCCAGTACGGTCATCCCAACCTTGTCAGACTACAAGACCGGGTGAGAGAAAGAAGTTGGGCAAAACTTCTTGACTTTGAGCCGACCTACCGATACTCCGGCCGACGAAAAGCAAGAGTAACAGATTTTCTCCTCGAAGACCCACCAGAACCGGACCCAACCTTGCCAGAAATTATCCTCGTGCCTCTCACAGCCGAACAGGAGATGGCGAAGAAAAACAAGATGAGGGCCATGCTTACCGCAACCACAAGGGCCGAAGTGCCACCATCCCAGCCGACCGCCGAAACCATCATAGCTCTTCCTTCACAACAACCATCATCCTCACGCCGAGCTAAGCGCGCCCGGACTACTGAGACCGAGCAGCGCTTGGTTGACGAGGCTGACCCCATCCTTCCACCGAGCCCCGAACTCAACCTCCAACCGGAATCATCTCACCAAGCTGCGCCGAAAAACAAATGGGCTCCACCCTTCGTCTTCAACAACCGAGATATCGACGAAGATGACTCTGTTGTTGCTGACAAGGATCACCTTCTAGCCCACAACCTGGCTAGGGGTGTGTTCCGCCTAAAGACATGGAGCACTACAAGAAGCAAACAACACCGAAATAAGGCCATTCGGTCATCTACCAAGTCGATGATTTTGGTAAGCAGTACTGTTTTGTCTTTGATCAATCTAATTTTCAAACTCTGAGCTCGGTCTCACAAGGAACTCTCCTTTTGCAGGCCATTCAGAAGAACACCATTGCCCACAGGCAAATAATGGAACTCCGCAAAACCACGAGGCACGCAATAAAGGACGCCGAAGCCAGGGCGGCCGAGCTGGCGCTTTCAAAACAAAGGTCGGCCGAACTAGAGGCCGAGGTAGCCCGTCTGACCGGACTGGTTGCCTACCGATAGTGACAAACAATGGCCGTGATCAAACGAAGATAAATACTGTGGAGATGGCGACTCTTGACACCAAGAGAAACACCGAAATAACAGAGCTGGAAAAGAAGATTGAGGGTGCATCCAAAGAAGGATTTAAAGAAGCCGAAGCTGGCTACTCTCTGCAGTGCGAGGCTGCCAAAGAATTGTTCTTCAAGTGTGGTGGCGGCGTCTTGGAGAAGTTTGCCAGGACCAAACCGAGGTCTACAATGCTCCCGAGTACTTTATTCCGGCTTCGCTGAAGGAATATGCCGACGAGATCCAGAACCAATTTCTTGGTTCATCTGATGAGGAAGAAGAAGCAACTGAGATTCCGGCTGACCCAGATCAAACCGATGACCAATCAACTCGGTTGGAGGGATCAACCGAAAATGCAGTGTCGGAATTCCCAACCGAGACGGCTCCTGTGGCTGAAACCGGAGTACATGCTGACTCCGGGGCCGGTCTTGATACCGAAATAGATGATCTGTTTGATTGATTTTGTAATTTTTCTTTCTTTTGTCCGAACTTTTGTAACCGGGCTATGGCCCCACAGTTGTACTTCCTCTGTTTGTTCAATGAAAAATTATCAACTCTTATTCCGGTTCTCTACTTGCATGCTTGAGGTCGTAGTGAATTTTTTCATGAACTTATTTGTGCAGCTGTGATCTCGGTTAGCTGTCTAACTTACTAGCCAACCACTCTTCAGCCGATATACCTTACTTCGGCTGAAGAGTACAAAGAGTTGGTTTAATCCAGCCAACCACTCTTCAGCCATAGACTTACTTCGGCTGAAGAGTAACAAGTGTTGGTTTAATCGATAACCACTCTTCACCATGCCCATACTTCTATCAAGAGTACAAAGTGTTGGTTTAATCCAAATAACCACTCTTCAGCCGATATACCTTACTTCGGCTGAAGAGTACAAAGAGTTGGTTTAATCCAGCCAACCACTCTTCAGCCATAGACTTACTTCGGCTGAAGAGTAACAAGTGTTGGTTTAATCCAGCCAACCACTCTTCAGCCATGCCCATACTTCGGCTGAAGAGTACAAAGTGTTGGTTTAATCCAGCCAACCACTCTTCAGCCGATATAACTTACTTCGGCTGAAGAGTACAAAGAGTTGGTTTAATCCAGCCAACCACTCTTCACCATACATTTACTTGGTGAAGAGTAACAAGTGTTGGTTTAATCCACCAACCACTCTTCACCATGCCCATACTTGGTGAAGAGTACAAAGTGTTGGTTTAATCGACCAACCACTCTTCACCGATATAACTTACTTCGGTCAAGAGTACAAAGAGTTGGTTTAATCCACCAACCTCTAAGTTGGTTTTACTGACAATTTTAGAATAGAATGTTTGGTTATTCCGACCAACGTCTCCGACTGGATCCTGATCCTGGGCTTAGGAGGGTTAATAGTTGGTTATTCCGGCCAACTATGTTTACAATGCTACTAACTTGCTAAAACTACTTTCTATGGAAAACAAATATACTGAAAAGAATCGACGTGTTTTATTGAGAAAGTTGAAAATTACACATACTTAGAGAAAAAAAAACTAAAAGTAAAATATCTTGAGATTAGCAAAGGTTCCATGGCCTAGGAATTGCTTTTGCTCCGATCTTCCAAGTGGTATGCCCCTTTGCCCGCTAATCCAACCACTTTGTAAGGACCTTCCCAGTTGGGACCTAACTTGCCATCTCCTGGGACCAACGTGTTGCCCATAACTTTGCGAAGTACCCAATCGCCGATCTTGAATTGTCTTGGATGTACTGTTTTGTTGTATTTCCTGGATAATTCTTATTGGTAGGAAGCGATGTGAACCAATGCCTTTTCTCTTCTTTCTTCCGCGAGGTCAAGTTCTAATGCAATTGCTTCGCCATTTAAGTCTGGATCAAAATTTTAGCTCCGAATTGTAGGAAGGCCAACTTCTAATGGGATGACTGCTTCCATGCCATATGCTAGGGAGAATGGTGTTTCTCCTGTTGATCGTCGAGGTGTGGTGCGGTAAGCCCATAAAACATGTGGGAGCTCTTCTGCCCACTTGCCTTTGGCTTTCTCCAACCTTTTCTTCAGTCCATCCAAGACTACCTTGTTCGAAGCTTCTGCTTGTCCGTTTGCTTGGGGGTATGCCGGTGTGGAGTTGTAGAATTCTATCTTGTATTCCTCACAAAAACTTCTGAATATGCTGCCATCAAATTGAGTGCCGTTGTCTGAGATCAATGCTTTTGGTATGCCGAAGCGTGTAATGATGTTCTGCCAAACAAATTTCTTCACATCTTTTTCCTTGATTGACGCCAAGGCTTCTGCTTCCACCCACTTTGTGAAGTAGTCTGTTGCCGCAAGAAAGAACTTCCTGTTGCCTGGTGCTGTTGGGAGTGGTCCCACTATGTCCAAGCCCCACATTGCGAAAGGCCATGGACTAGTGAGAGGTAGGAGTTCTCTTGCGGGTTGGTGAATTTGATGCGCAAACTTCTGACACTTTTCGCACTTTTTGACATACTTCTCTGAATCCGCTTGCATGTAAGGCCACCAATATCCTTGTGAAATAGCTCGGTATGCCAATGACCTTCCTCCTTGATGGCTGCCACAAACCCCTTCGTGTATTTCAAACAAGAATGCTTCTACCTTGCTGGGATGGACACATTTTAAGTAAGGTCCTGAGAACGACTTCTTGTATAAAGCCAAGGATGGAGAGAGCCAAAATCGCTGCGACTTGGCTCTTATTCTGTTGGCTTCTTTCTTATCTTCCGTAGAGTGTCAGTTTTCAGAATAAAGATGATGGGATCCATCCAAGAAGGACCTAACTCCGCAGAACATACCTCTTGACTCGGGTCTTCAATACTTGGTCCGGGCAGATAGTCAATCAATAGAGGATGTGGGATGGAGGTACGCCATTGAGGCGGCTTACTAGTTCGCTCGCTTCTACTATTCTCCTCCTCGCTAACTGTTCTATTCTGACGACTTCAAACTTCTTGATCTCTGTCCTAACTAAGTCCTGGTACTTCGCCATTCTTTCATCATTTGCTTCATAGTCGCCAGAAATTTGATTCACCACCAATCGCGAGTCATCAGAGACCATGAGTTCGGTGGCCTTCATGTAGGTCACGACTTGAGTCCCGCAAGAAGCGCTTCATACTCGCTTCATTGTTTGATCTTTGAAGCCAAGGTTGATCGCTTGTTCCACTACGAGGCCGTCTGGAGAGATGAGGACTATGCCAAGTCCTGCGCCATGTCGGTTAGATGCTCCATCCACAAAGAGCTTCCACATCTCGCCAACAAATAACTTCCAGCATGTGGAAGGATCAGATGATGTTGTGGGGTCTGGAATGTCGTTGGGGTTCTCTCCGTGATCCATGGTTGCAGTCTGCCCCTTGTCTTCCGATGAGACCAAGTCGTTTTTTGTAGGCGAGTTTTGACTTGGTGTAGCAAGGTCTGCTTTCTTCTTGCGTTCTCTATTATGGTCTGCCTCGGGCTCCGGCTGAGTAACCTGGACTAGGGGTTGCGCTATTCCGGCGTCAATCTCCGTCCCTAGTTCGGTTGTGTCAGTCAGATCGATTGGGCAGACTTGGTGGCTTCCAGGAGTAAACTCTGCGACGAAGTCTGCCAAAGATTGGGCCTTTACTGCGGTTCTGGGTTGGAACTTCACATCATATTGTCCTAACTCCACTGCCCACTTCAAAATCCGCCCAGAAAAGTTTGCCCTCTCAAACAAAGCTTTTAGTGGAAAGGCTGTGAGGACGACGATGGTGTGGGCGTGAAAGTAGTGCGCCAATTTCCTGGAGGCCATCATTAAGGCCAGTGCAAGCTTCTCTAGAGGTAAATACCTTGTTTCGGCTCCCAGCAATGTCTTGCTGACATAGAAGATAGGTAGATGTTGGATTCCTTCTGCTCGAACCAACACTGCACTTACCGCGTGCTGAGAGACTGCTAAGTAGAGGAAGAGTTCTTCTCCAGGGACTGGGGTGACAAGTAGTGGTGGAGAAGACATGTACTCCTTCAGACTTGCCAGAGCTTTGTCGCATTCTTCGTCCCACTCAAACTTAGCTTTTAAAGACTGAAAGAATGGGCTAACTGTTCAAGACCGGCCGATGAATCTAAGTCAGCCGCCACGCCGTGAGATGTCACTTCTTTCACTGAGTTAGGTCTCTCTAGCTCCTGAATTGCTTTGATCTGAGAAGGATCTGCCTCTATACCTCGATTGGTCACCAAGAAGCCTAAGAATTTGCCTGATCCTACTCCGAAAGCACACTTCGACGCGTTAAGGCGCAACTTATGCTTTTTCAGGATCTCGAACATCTCACTTAGGTCCTTGAGATGGTCACTCTCACTCTTGCTTTTGACCACCATATCGTCGATGTAAGCCTCCATTGTTTTGCCTAACAATGGCTCAAACATCTTGGTGACCATTCTTTGGAATGTCGCCCCTGCGTTCTTCAGGCCAAAGGGCATGACCTTATAACAGTATAGTCCTCTTGGAGTGGTGAAGGACGTTACCTCTGGGTCCGCTCATGCATTGCGATCCGGTGGTAGCCCTCAGATCGCCGAGGAAGCTTAGCCCTTTGTGTCCAAATTGTTAAGTCCACCAATTGATCTATCCTTGAAGGAAGCTATCCTTGGGGCATGCTTTGTTGACAGCTTTTATAGTCGACGCAGACGCCAACTTCCGCTTTTCTTTGGCACCACAACCGTGTTGGAAATCCACCGGGTAGTGCACCTCTCTAATTGCTCCCGCCCAACAAGTTTCCCACTTCTCCGCTACTATCTCGGCGTGGTGGAGTGCCGACATGAGTGCGTTGAATGACTGGTCTGGCAGAAGGGTGGACGTTGAGTTGGTGGCAGATGAAGTTGGGGTCAATGCCCGGCATGTCGTATGGAGTCCAGGCGAACACTTCGACGTTGGAAGTTAGAAATTCCAAGACCTCCACTCTCTCTGTGCTGGTCAACGACGAGCCAAGCAAGAAGAACTTATCCGGGTGCTTCTCGACTATTCTGACCTCTACCAAGTCCTCCACTGCTTATTGATCAGCCGCTTTGCCAACATCCGCGAATAGTACATTACTCTCCGGTTCTTCAACCGAATGAGCGTACGATCCTTTGGCAAATACGGCTACCATTCGCTAAGCATCGCTTGGACATAACTGGTCCCCATATACTTCTTCAATTACTCCGGTGTCGTTGGGAACCTCATCACTTGGTGGTAGGAGGAAGCCACCGAGCGCATGGCGCATGACCATGTTACGCCTAAGATGATGTTGTAGGTGGAGGAGGACCTTCAAAGACCTGAACTCTACTTGCTTCGTCACACTTCCCGCCCGACCGGAAGGATGATTTTGCCGATCGCCACTCCGCATAGAGTTGAATCCAATCAAAGGGGATACGGCTGGGGCCAAGTCTTTATCTTGCAGCTTGAGTTGCTTGAAGGTTTCATAGTACATGATTTCGCACGAGCTACCTTGATCGATCAGAATCCGCTTGACGTCAAAATCCTTGACTCGGAGAGTGACGACCAAGGCATCGTTGTGGGCGATATTCTGCCCAAGTCTTTATCCGAAAAGGACATGATGTTTGTAGCTTCGCCCTCCCCTTTTTCATGACAGTTGGGCGCTTAGCACCTCTCTCAAGTGCTCGCTTTTGATTGAACCTCCGAGCTCGATACTCGCCTGGTTCAAAGACTCCATGGATTACGTTGATGGTGCCTTGCGCGGGCGTCGTCGGCATTCCATTGGGAGGTTATGGTCTTGGGGTCAAGCGCTCCTCCTTCTATGTATTTATCTAGGTGGCTGCCGCCACCAATTCTTCCAGATGTTGCCTCAACGGCGCAGGCCAGCGGTGCCCTTTTCTTTGTGGAAGGTGCATCTGATCTGTCATCATAATCCTTCCGGCCTCGCCTAACTTGGCAGGCCACTTGACGAAAGGCTCGTCTCGAATCTCACTGAGTATACGGTAGATCGGTTTCTTGAACACCGTGGTTATGGCAGATCGGACTCTTAACCATCTCTTGTCCCGTCTTCATCGTTGTCTACCGCTTTGTCTGCATTTTGGTTTGGCGACCACCGTATTGACCTTTGCCGAGGTCTTCTTCTCAGTGTTGCGGTCGCACCAGCTTTTTGTTTTGGCACGAAGCGCCATCCTCTTCCACCTGATGTGCCGATGCACTCTTTCCATCAGTGGCCTCCATGGTAAGTGGCGGAGTCATGGTGATAGAGTCCTCACCGTTTCCCCGACCGAAGGCCTTTTGTCTTCTTGCAGAATGGCGAGGTTGGTTGGGCGATCTAACTGTTGAATGTCTCCCAAGAGCGATTGTAAGACCTCAGGGTCTCCTTGTCGCCCATATCGATGGAGAGCAACTGGTCGATCTCCACCGGAGTTTTTGTGTTTGTTCTGAACCGGGTTACAAACGCCTCTGCTAATTGCGCCCAGGAGGCTATGCTGCCCTCTGGAAGCTTCTCAAACCAAGTTAAGCCTAGGTCGCCGAGGCTTGAGGGGAATAGGATACACATCAACGCCTCATTCCGCCGATATACAGCCATAACCTGGCGAAAGTGGCGAAAGTGGGTGTAAGGGTCTGTCTTTCCTTCATACGTCGTGAACTTGGGTTGTAGGAAGCCTGACGGAAGGGGCGCGTTCTCAATCTCGGGGACGAATGGTGAGGTCTGCAGCCTCGCCAATGCCTTATCCATGGTTCAGATGCTGCGGCCTTGGCATTCCAACCTCGACGCTTCCATGCGTCCGAGGAGCCAATCGCCGCAAGGCAGAACCTCATGGGGATCGCGCGCTGGCGCCCTCCTTCCATCGCGCTTTTTCTTCCAACATAGACCTTAGGTCGGACGACCTAGGTAATTCCGTCTGTCTGACCTCATGATGCGTATGTGAGGGCCAATAGGTACTCCCCCTCGATTATGACCTCTCTCAGCCTCGCCCTCTCAGACTGGAGTGACGAGTCCCGAAGATACGGATCGCGTGTCGCCGTCCCCGAGGCTTCGTCCTCTGGTTGAGAGGGTGTAGAATTCTACCACGACCCTCCGAGTGGCGAGGGCGTCTTCTCGTTGCGCCTCTCCTGCCGCCACTTCTTTTCCTTTCATCTGGCGCTTCAGAGACTCCATGTCCGCCATCTTACGGACGATTCGTTTTGCTCTCGACGCGATCCTCCGAATTTGAGGATCAACTCTGCGCTTTGTCTTTCCGGGCTTTGCGAACGAGAGGATGAGGGCCGCCATTCCTCCTTCGCCCCTCGCATCCCTCCCGAATTTCGCTTTGTGGTTCCAGGCTCGCCATGGGAGGGACCAAAGGTAGGCCTTCGCGCCTTGCACCTCCTCTGGAGTTAATCCGTCAATGGCGGACTGAGGCAGTTCTTCGTTGTTTGCCATTGATGTTCGAGAAAAACTTGATCAAGAGGTTGTTCTTGTCTGTTATTCCCACAGACGGCGCCAATTGTACGGGAAAGAAATACACCTTCTCGTATAATCCTGTTGACCAAGTCTTCGTTCCTCCGTACGATGTCGCTCCACCACCTGAAAACACAAACGTGAGCTGGCCGGCGGGTGTGTGCCGGAAACCTCTCCGATGCCTAAGTCAGTAAGCAAGACAGGAAGGCAAAAGCTCAATGTATTCAGGGAGCAAAATTGTATTACCTCTCTAAAGGTGTTATTGATGAGCTTATATAGACTTCACATGGCACAATCCTGGTAGGATTCTTACCCCTCCAAGTGTAGAGTCCTTCTAGGATTACTCCTCCTAGCATAGAGTCCTCCTAGAACTCATACTCTTGGAAGATAATGTTTATCCTCCAACACCCTCCCTCACTGCTTAAACCAAGTGAGATGGTTCTTCTTATGACCGGACTACTTCAGGACCGAAGTAACATCTCCAGATTAGACACTTACTACTCCCTCCTACCTCGGTTTTCCATGCCAAAACCGAGCTAACCATAGGAGTCTCTTACCTCGGTTTTCCATGCTTGGACCGAGCTAACCATAAGAGAGTTGAGCCGAACTATCTTCACACCAAAGTCCCCTCATGGACTTGGTACACCTCGATCATCATGCGTCCCAACCGAACTACCAACATCATACTTCCCAGCCGGAGTAAAAGTAAACATCACTCGGCCGGACTAACCCTCAACCGGTCTAACTCAGAGGCTATTTCTCCAGACCGGAGCAACTCCCACAGGGCCATTCGCTCGGCCTCTTTCACCTCGGCCCAAGACCCAGCTCGGCCCAATTTTGCGTATAAATTGCCCTCTCAGAAAATATATATTTTAATAGCAAAAAATGATATATTTACATGACTAGTAAAAAAAAGTTTAAGTGTTTGTGAATTAAAATCTTGAGAAATTAGCGTGATTATGTTAAAAACTTAAGATTGACTAAATTTTTTTTTTATAATTTCAAAGAAAGTAAGTGTAATTTATCTAACTTTTATATTGATTATTTGTTGAGTAACTCGTCTTTGTCATAACAGTTATAATTAATTAAATTTTATTGTAATATCTTATATGAATTAAATTTTTTTTTTTAAAAAAAATTGCATCATTCATGAGTTTTTTCAAATATAAAAATAAAACAGATCAAGATAGAAAAATAGAAAAAACTGAGAATATCATTGGCCAAGTTGGCCTCTGCCCAAGTTTTGTTTTTTTTTTATGTATATATTTTGAGATTGAGAATTGTAGAGGTCAACTGCAATAATATAATTTATTTAACTTTACTAAGTTCAAAATTGCTCAACTATTCAAGTATCTCACACCCAAAAAAAAAAAAAAAAAATTAATGAAGTAATAAGTAGGCACAAATTTTTATTTTTTTCTAGTATCACAACAAAGTTTGTTGAATATAGTTACTAAAATTTAGTTACTGTTGGCACCATAAATCTGTAATTTTTATTATTTATATAATTGCAGGACACGTGGCATTCTCTTATTCATTTGGAAGTTAAAAGAAGTTATAAAGATGATGGAGAATATGAAGGACAAAGTGGATGTGTGGAATGACACATGGCAAGACAAAAATGAAGATGGAAGAGTGGGTAGTTTTAGGTGGTTATTGGGTAGTTATTGCTGGAAGTTTTTTCCTACAAATATTTGCCTATAAATATAGCCATTCATGGCTACATTGAAAAGGATCCAGAACTCAAATCAAAGACAGTTGATTTCAATATTTCTTGTCATTTTCCTTATCTTAGGAGTAGTTTAACATAGATTTATATTTCGAAGCATTTATTTTCATGCACTTTCATTTCGAAGCATAGGAGTAGAGGTAAGTAATTATTACTTTGATTGTTCACTCAATCGTCTTTCTCCATCTCCCTTTCTTCTTTTAATTTTTCTTTTCTCTACACTTTGGCAATTTTGAAGTCCTCTTCGTTGAGGCGAAAGAACCGTCAACACAATCGCTTGATAATTGGCTTGAATTTAATCTGTAAGGATTTTTCAATCCTTGCCGCACGCCAAGATTTATAATATTTTCCTTCAGGAAAAATAAGCCAACATTTTTAGCACTAGGGTGGGATGAGCCAAGTGTAAGAAATGACAAACAATTTGGATTTCGCCATTCGAACTTGTCAATTCGAAATATATTGGCGTGAAAGAAAAATTTTGGATCTTCAAGAAGAGATCCATTTTCTTGATGAAATAAACTTTCATCCATTACAATATTATTTGGTGGAAGAAAAAAGACACCATTTAATTGGAGAAATTCATCAACTTGATATGGAAATTCGCCAATGGAATGATGAGTTATCAACTCTCACTATCAAGTCTTTAACTGAAGCTTTAATGGGCGAAATTGGTGAATTTTTTCAGAATTTTTCCATGGTTGAAAATAGCAAAAGCAAAGAGTTGATTTCATCAATGGCTCGGGGGGTTCAAAAGTCCGTTTTTAAAGAGCCAAGTTATGAAATTAACACAACGAAAGAGCATGTTCTTGAGCCAAATTTGGCTAAACATGATGTTCCATGTATGACTCGGGGGGTCCAAAAACCAAATTTTAGAGAGTCAAGTCGTGAAAATAACATATTTATGAGTGATTTTCATAAGCCATTAATAACTAACATGGAAAAACAACCCACTTTGCTAAATAATTATGAAAATCAATTCGGCGAAAGTTTTGTTTTTAAAACAAACATGGTCAAGAATGATGAACAAGCCACTGTTCATGAATTCAAAATTTTTGACACTTTTCAAAATGTCAAAAAGTATGAATTTTCATGGTGACACTATACCATGACTTTTGGTGTTCAAAATCCTTTTTGGATTTGTGGTTCACATCAAAATATAATTCTAATGATGTGACTAATAAAATTAACAAATTGTTCTTATGAGTTCGAAGCACTAAGAACAAGGGATGGCCATTTAAAATGCATGAATTTGGCTAGAAAAAGCCTATACATTTAAATAAATGGTTGAGTTTGGCTTATCTTTTCAAATTGATGGCCAGTTGTTTGTATGTACACAGTCAAAGCATCGAAGATACATTCGAAGAATCAAGAGTTGTTTCGAAGGTTGATTACTTCACCTTCGTCAGATAAAGCTTTGAAGATACATTCGAAACATCAAGAGTTGTTTCGAAGGTTGATTACTTCACTTTCGAAACTGTATAAAGTTTTGAAAACTTTCGAAATGTGTACATCTCTTCAAACATATGTAAAATGACAATTAATTAGTTGTCGAATAATGCCTATTTTTGGCATGATAAGTTGGTTCGAAGAACAACAGTTTTTGGTGTCTTCGGAGAATTAATAATTGGTTCGAAGCACAAAATTAATATTTTCATTAATTATGTACGAACCAGAACATACAAAATTTGAATAACCACAATGTTGGCCAAAAGTTGCTTTGAAGGCCCTTTTGCCATAATTTTGCAAGCTTTGAAGCACTCCATCTTGCATTAACAGCTTCGAAGAAACAATAATGGTGGTTGTGAACCTTCGAAGCTTTGCCGAATATTTCCAAGGATGTAATTTGTCCTTTGTTGGCACTTTCAACTTTCGAAAGATGATTTTGGTCCTTTGTACCACCTTCGAAGCTTGTTACTAGTCCATAATAGCTAGCATTCGAGGCATCTAGTCATAATTGCATACTCATTCGAAGCACTTCATTGGTGCTATTACATCATTCGAAGCACTTTGTTGGTATTATTCGAAGCATTTTATTGCTTAGATTAATTATGTGCTTAGTTCGGCCCTTCAAAAATTTAAATAAACATCATTTTTAAGGGCCGCGGGGGATAATGTTAGCACCATAAATCTGTAATTTTTATTATTTATATAATTGCAGGACACGTGGCATTCTCTTATTCATTTGGAAGTTAAAAGAAGTTATAAAGATGATGGAGAATATGAAGGACAAAGTGGATGTGTGGAAGGACACATAGCAAGACAAGAATGAAGATGGAAGAGTGGGTAGTTTTAGGTGGTTATTGGGTAGTTATTGCTGGAAGTTTTTTCCTACAAATATTTGCCTATAAATATAGCCATTCATGGCTACATTGAAAAGGATTCAGAACTCAAATCAAAGACAGTTGATTTCAATATTTCTTGTCATTTTCCTTATCTTAGGAGTAGTTTAACATAGATTTATATTTCGAAGCATTTATTTTCATGCACTTTCATTTCGAAGCATAGGAGTAGAGGTAAATAATTATTACTTTGATTGTTCACTCAATCGTCTTTCTCCATCTCCTTTCTTCTTTAATTTTTCTTTTCTACACTTTGGCAATTTTGAAGTCCTCTTCGTTGAGGCGAAAGAACCGTCAACACAATCGCTTGATAATTGGCTTGAATTTAATCTGTAAGGATTTTTCAATCCTTGCTGGCACGCTCGCATTTATAATATTTTCCTTCGTAGGAAAAATAAGCCAACAGTTACATAGACTAAAGTCTCAACAAAGACTTAAAATGACAAAATTTAATTTTGTTACTTCATAATTTAGTAAAATTCAATTTAAAAATAAATAAATAAATAAACAGCTTCATGTTCTTCAATATCAAGATGAAATGCAATGAAATTGGAAATTACAAACAATATCGAATGGGTAAATTATAAATCAGTAAATAAAATATAAAAATCACAAATCTCAAATGAAAAATATAAAGACTAAATATATTTTATTTTTCGTAAATAAAAATCTTTAAAGAACCAAGTGTGCAATTTATTTTTCACTTTTTGTTAGAATAGATTTGCATAAATGACAGTCAGAACTCCAACGAAATTTTTCTGTTTTGATTAAGAGAAATGCAAAAGTAGACAGTAGGCCCTCTTTTTTTCATTAGTTACTGAACAATTTTTTTTTTTTTTTGGGCGGGGCCATTTGCCTTTAGTTTAGGCCTTTGAGTATGTTTTAATTTAGGTTATGTATGGAGATTCTATTTACACTTAAAAAATTATTAAGTATACTTAATTTTTTAATATATTTTATTAAATTATTTTGAATTATAATTTATTCTCAATGCACTTTATGTTTTTTTTTTTTTTCAAATTTTCCTTCAAGTTGGACCCAAATAATAAACAAATCCCAAATTATACCATTTTCAAAACCCTTTGAAAAACTCTTAAACAAATTTCCCAAAATCACCTCTCTGTCTTTCTTGATGATTAAGGTAGTTTATAATTAAAAAATATAGAAATTAAGAATTATATTTTAATATTTATGTGAATATTTATCTTCTCTTTGATGGATTATTTTGATTATTATTGTTATTCACTATTTAATTTTATTTAAATTTTCTTCTATTTACAAGTAATAACGTAATAAAAAATAATGATGTTAATAATAATGTTAAATTTTGATAGTGGTGAATTGAAATTTTAAAGTGAAAAAAAGATAGAAAAAAAAATGATTAAAACTTAAAGAAGAATATAATCTTTTTAATTTAATATTCAAAAATGTGTACATCTATCACTTGCCTTTGCCACAGTCAATCTACGTATGATTTCAACTTTTTGGTGGTCTGTCCCCCTTTTCTCTCTCTAGTTTGAGGACTTCTCTCTCTAAACTTTTCTCCTCCTAAGATTTTTAAAATTTGTGATTGTCGGCGGTGGGGGAGGGATTTCCGGCAGCCTCCGGCCTCCTCCCTACTCCTCCTACTGCTCTTTTGCTCTTTCTTTTCCTTACTTTGTTTTCCCATAATTTGGAAGTTTTGACTTTCCATCATATCCCTCATTTGTGAGGTGTTTTTCTCCCATCCATTCACTCCAGAAGTAGCCTTCTCGGATCCGTGCCTTTCCCACCGCCTTTTCCCCGTCGTTTTCTCCATAGCCAGATTCGCCTTCCCTGCCACCTTCACCTCCTCTTTTTCGCCTCCCCCGCTCTTCTCTGCCGCCTCCTCCTCCCCGTTCTTCTCCATCGCCGGATTCGCCGACGCCGCTACCAGATTTGTTTTAGTGGTGGGTCTATTTATGTTTTGTTTGTTTGGTTTTAGTCCTATGCTGTTTTCTTTTGTTTTTCTTTTCCTATGATTTGTGTGTTGGTTTTGGGTCTGTTTGGTTCTCTTAGAGTCCATCTGTGCAAATTTGTTAAGCTTACCCTTATTGTGATTGGGATCTATGATTTATCTCGGATATGCTCTATTGCCGAACGTCTTTGATCGGCTCTGCTTCGCAGTACGAGCATGAGTACGATATGTACGTCTGAATATTTTCATAGTTTTTCTTTCTTAGTGCTTCTTGCTTTATTTTTACTTTGTTTGGTGTAAATTTTGGGTTGAATGGACTCTTGTAAGTGCCGTTTTGGCTTTCTTAATAAAATATTTCTTCCGATAAAAAAAAAAAAAAAAAAAACGTATGATTTTAAGTTCATTGGATCTAATGTCTTTCGTGGAACAAACTCATTCAATCCGTGGCCGTTGTATGGTACTGTCTCCGTCACTGATTATTTAGTATTCCTGAAGTACGAACACATAATGCTTCATAAGGTTTTGATTAGTAGAAAAGGGTAGGGGTCCACGATTTATATTAGAGATGGAAAAACAACATGGGGGCTAATTGATTGGTGATTGGCTTGAAATATGAACACGTGGTATTCTGGGATTATTAAATAATTTCTCGTCTTGAAAACCTATAATTTCTTGGGAAGTTACATCAATAATGTTCAATAATGTTTGAGAGCTCTAATTTGATAACTCTAATATCACTCTAATAATGTGAAGAGTACCCATGTGAAGGTGGGGTCCACACTCCTCTCTCTCTTCCACCTCACTAGAGCTCCATTTAGAGCTCTCGAATTAAAACTATGTATCATTACTCGGAGTTACATTTCAATGGGATAGAATTTTTTTTTTTATAAAAATATAGAGGAGTAGAAGTAACACTTCTCACAACTCTTTACTTGCACCACACCATAGAATGAGTTATATTTCACTTGTTTTTATAATTTTTTTTCTCTGTCCCACTAGGTTGTAATTTCCCCTAATATATTTACCATCAGATTTGTATATAAAGAATACGTATAAATGAGTTGGGTGTACTGTGAAAAAATAATAATATTTTATTTTAAAATTTAATATATATTGTTTTTATTTATAAATTTACATTAAAATATAATAAAAATTAAAATTTTAAAATTTTAATTGAACGTATCACCGTTATGTATAAGCGCTAGAAATGTTTGTGGCCCTAATTTTGGGGGCATAAATCGATTGCGTTGTGGGCTTGTGACTGAAGCAGACTATGGTTCTCGACTGTCCAGAAATGAGATAATTTGGACTCATTTAAATTATATTAAATAGGAAATAACCTAAATTGTCACCAAAAAGAAGAAGAAAAAAAAAAAAAAACTTTTACAGTGAAAATGGACCATACATATTTGGGATTATAATTTTGAAGACCAACTCACACTTCTAACAACATACAATTTCACCGACTTTTCAGTTGGGGTATCCTTTGTCAGAGCAAAATTCTTAGGGTCCACTTTAACAGCAACTGATTAATTGTTTACAATATTCTAAGCAAGATTGGACTACAATATTCCTTATTTCTATAAGCAAATTATATAGACTTTCCTTAATTAGTAATTGTTTAAATAAATACTAAGGGAAGTTTTGGCAAGCACCAAAAAAGTTAATTTTTTGGCTTTTTAACTTTTTTGGATCACATTATCTTTTTATATTTTTACACTAAAAAAAAAATCACAAAAAGTTAAAAAGCTAACTTTTTATCAACTTTTCAAAACACCACTAAGCAATCGCTAAATTGAATACAACATGAATGTAGGACCTAAAAAAAATGTGATTTGCCTCGTATGAAAATGTTATATTTAGTTTTGTCATCGATTTATGTATTTCTAAACTTTTAATTTATTTATTAATTTTATTTTATAAAAGAGAGATAAAATTAGATGAGACAATCCACTTCCACTGTATAGCCATGTTTTTATTTTTTGTATTTATAGAATATCATGACCATCCATTGATTAACCATGTAAAACTAGATAAATTATTAAAGAAATTCAAAACGTATGAATGTCAAGACATGATTCAATAGATCTGAGTGGATTGAGATAGAAAATTTAGATGAAAAAAAGGATTTATCGTGCAATATAATACCTTTCGTGAAAATAGGCAGCAGGAGCGAGAAATGTAAGGCCAATGAGGTCACGAAAGACACAGAAAACAAACTGGTTGATCCCAACATTGAGAGCAATTTTAGTAACCACATGGTAGCCTCCACTCAACAACTGTGCCATTGCCATTGCAGTGTGTGCTTTCCATACTTCTCCTCCCTCTCCTCCAACACCTGCCGTCGTCGCCATCACCACCTTCTCTCTCTCTATGTCTAGCTATATAAATGTGTATATATATATATATAACTATGGAGAAATGGTGCAATGCAAGGAAGGCATATGATGAATAGGGTTTGGTTGGTGTGTCTTTTGTCAGTTTAAAAGAGAGACTCTTTTCTATATGCTTCATTTGCAAGCCAACAAAACTTTCTTCATTTGCATTTGGAGCTTTTGTTTCCACATTTAAAATAAATATTAAATAAATGTCCTTATGGTTTCTGAATATAGTCCAAAACATTGCAACCCCAAAGAGACAAACCAATCAATTAAAGTAAAAATGTGCCCTAGTGGTAGGGATGGGGTCGCCAGATGGAGGGCTGCAGATTTAATTTTATTTTTCTGATTGTTTATAATTTTATCCTTAATGGTAATCATGTTTTACAATAGAATTGTAATAAAAAATAAATGTTGCGTTTTGTTTTTTTTGTTTTTTGTTTTTTTTTCCAAATAGCTGCAAACACCCTGAATTTTGTTACGAGAAATAACGATAATAAAAATAAAAAAATAAAATAAAACAAGAAAAAAACACCTGCGACCAATAGCAAAATTACTATCAAATTGATCATCATGATGATGAAAATTTCTCCTACTCTCTCTCCACACACCAAAAACAAAATGGAAAAAAAAAAAAAAATCGTAATCATTCTTGGTAGAGGATATAGAAAATATATAAGCAACAGACAATAGATTTTACTCTTTTTTATATTGATTTTTTGGTGGTAGAAGAATCTTTGTTTAATATTCCTATGAAAAATATAGGGAAAGAATGTTTATACAAGGTTTCAAATTCCTAAAATGGTCCTTATCTGACCAGGTGGATGCCTAGCGAGCGACTTGGGATCCGGGTACCGGTTCTTGGGATCCATGATTGCCTTGTAAATAAGTTCATAAGCTTCAACCAGAGATCTAGTGACTTGAATACACGCTTCAGACCGCAGCTTTGGTATGTGCATTTGCTTGAACTCTGGCAGTGAACTTTCACTTCCTAAAATGAACCCAAACAAAGACTTTAAACTCTCTGAAAGCGAGGCTGGTGATGTGTCCTCAATATCTGCTAATGGGGATTCCTTCCTCACCGGTCAACGTGTTGTGATAGTGAGACATCTTGTTCAACAATCGACATCTTCTTAGAATGGCATCGACTTCTTTCTCCATGATGTATTTGGATGCAACCTCGCGTCCAAACAATGGTTGTCGGATTGCGCACAAGCAGTTGATGAGGAAAATCTTGGAGGGTGTTTCACTGGGCTGCATGAATCCACAAAATCTTGGTTATAATATTCGAAAACAATGAACAAATATTCACGTCAGAACAACATCAGCTGTTGTTTCATTTTGGCAATAAATCATTCTCTTTGCCAAGTCACTATAGCAACATATGTAGATCATGTTGCCTTTCGAGATACTAGAAGGCACAATGAGGAATGAATCAAAGACGGGATTGTCAAAAAACTATTATCAATATACACGCAGGAAGCATTAAAAGTTTAACAATAATGCTAGGATGATCACATTTTTTCTACCACATGATGTAGCACACCTACACTGGTTTGACATTAATGGGATTAATGTGGGACCAACTGTATTAATTTAATGGTTGTAGCTGTGCCACAACTATTTAAAAAACATGTTAAGAAAATATGGTCATCAGGTATTATTGAAATAAATTCCAACAATAATATTATGATGATCATATTTTTTACCACATTAATTGCCACATGATGTGGCACACCTGCACTGATTTGATACTAATGGGATTCACAAGGGACACATGGCATCAATGGTTGAGTGTGCCACAATCATTTAAAAAAAAAACATGATAAAAAAATTGTGGTCATCCTAGCAATACTGGAATTATTTTGAATAATTCAGTACTTCGCATAATAATCAAGATTTACTAACTGATAAAAGTGAGGAATCTGCTTAATGGAAAAACCAGAATAATTTGGGACTCAAAGAGTCCAGAGAAAACATTGGGACAGTACGGTCATCCAATCATATAAAGTTCGCAAATTACAGTGTTCCAATGCATCACATAATGGATCCCTAGGGCTGTTTCTGGACCAGCAACCAACTTGCCAAACTATTGAAGAAGTGATATATTTGTATAACATCTCACATGAAGCACTGACAAATCAGAAGTATAATGATGTGGAAGTATAGAGAATACAAGGTATAAAATAATACAAACCTGAGATGTAGCTAGAGAGCTGCTGTTTTTGAAAATTGCATCAACAGATGATTTATTGAGGTCAGAACTTGTTCTACTTCTTCTAGAGGAATGGATGGCTCCTTTGGACATGTGTGCCTCTGCTGCTTGCTCACACATCTGTGATAATTGGAAACACAAATAGATATAAGATCACAGTCCACAATCAAACAAACGAGGAAAGCACATTTAAGAAGTAGAGTATGTCACTATGGCTTTAAAACTCAATATATAGCGTTCCAAAAGATTCAGTGACCCAGCTTAATCAACAGAAGTTCTTAATATAATCATATCTCTAGGGAGAGTGAAAAGAATGTCCCGAGTTTCTTCCTTGACACTGTGTGCTATTAAGTTTCCGGTTCCGAGACATAATTACTCAGGTTGGCTCTGAAACAAATTCCCTTTGCAAGGCTTGACATGCAACCTTGAACAACCTCATAATACATTTGAGTATCTGGATTCTTCAACCAGTGTTTGTTTGCAGTATTATACTATCCCACAATAACAGATACCCATTTGTGTTCTTTATGCATTGTTAAGAGACCTAGGTTAATGTACACCAGGTGCTGGCATACAAGGCTTAAAAAGATGAACAAAAGCCGTTCCACCAATACTCAGAGAAATCTAATCACCTAACTTATTGCAAGTCTATCAAAATATAAATCCACATTAGTTGAAACCAGAATACGTATATAGACTGAACTGGGCAGCAATTGCAATAACTAGTGTAGGAAACAAAAGTAGAAAGTGGGGAAGAAGTCTAGTGCTGGATCTTACTAAAACTTCTTTATGTAACTTTCATTTTTTGAGTGGTTTCTTTGTTATCTTATCTGGATTGAAAGAAGATGGTTTAGGATTTTGTGGTTACAAAAATGGGCATTATCCATATAGCTGAAAGAAACTTGGAATCTACAAACTAGTAAGGAAACTGAACTCATTACAAAATAGTCAAAGCCATCTCCACCAAATGATCAAGCCTAGCAACAGAACATCTTATCAAAGCACTGTAAGTAAAAAAATTTAAATACTTTGGAGTAAAAAAATTTAAATACTTTGGTGTAAACCTATGTGTTAAAAATTTGCTGATATATAGTACGCATGAATTTTGTATTGTCTCAGTGTGAAGCAACTAGGAGAAGGTGAGAAAAGAAATACTACCAAATGTAAAGCACAACATACCTGAATAATACAATCTATTAAAGCAGATATCACTGGATCAAGGATGGGGTTCTTTCCTGATGCAGTAATCATCATGCTGTTGTGTTTTATCTCAATTATTTCAAGCAGCATCAAGACTCCTTCCCTCACTGCAGGTGGTGGGGAAAGATCAACAGCAACAAACAAGGGGAGGATATCGTAAAAGCTTCTCCCCTCGAGTCTCGAGTTTTCAAAATGTCAAAGAACGTTTTCTGAGCAGCATCTTTGAGTGCCCAAAGTGTGTTACTAAGGGCTGTTTCTCTCCCCAACAAATCTGATATCTGTAAGAGAATAAACAGTTAAAACAAGCAAAGAAAGGCCCACAAGACAACTAATTCATCCATAAGTGGATCATTATTCAACTCACAGTATGGCTGGCTGTAAAACTCCAGGGTATTACTGAGTTTGTATGAAATCATAATATTGGGTTGTGACTGCAAAACTTGTTTGACCCTCACTTTAAAGGGCTGGCAAAATCCTTCAAAGATCCTGTCTAGAGCAAAAGAGAAGTCAGTTTCTATCTTTCCTAAATCACTCTCTAAGCCTTTAGAGAATCGGTGTGCAGTTGGTCCAGTATCAACCACTACATCTGGATCTAGCAACACAAGGACAAGTTCTCTTTCAGATGCAAAGGCCTGCAAGAAAAGCAACAAACAATTATGATAAATAGTAATGAAAATTCTTAAATAATCAAAAATAGTACCTGAAAAGGAAGATTGAAAAAAAAAAAAAAAAGGAATGTGCGATGCACCCGATGTAGCCACCCTAGCGTGTCACCTACATAATGTAAGGGATCATAAGCATGCACTTCAATTGGTCTGGGCAGGCCACCAGGTCCTCCACGTGTAAGAGCAGGTATAAACCTTCTAAAATAATGCATTATGTCTCATATTTGCTACCTGTAAGAGATAAAACAAATGTGTAGATATAAACTGCTAGAAAACTTACTAGTTTTGTACAAATTTGAGTGAATCAACATTTAAAGCTTCCACATAATAGAACTACCTCTTCTGCACAATACTTGAAAAGGGCTGGCCTTTCTTTGAGGCAGTGAACTGATGTTTTCAAAAGCTCCTGACTTCAGGATTATCATTGTCACCCAGTGTCCTACACTCTGCCTGAACCCACCTAGATGAGGAGAGAAGAGCCACAAAAATTTTAAATATCGTGGTAAACTAATTTGACAAACTTAAAATGAGAGTATCCATAGGGAAACAAATAGGAGAGAAAAGAAAAACAAATAAATGACCATTCACCCTTGAAATTATGGAATCACCAAAACATCCTTTACTACAAAAACCTAAATAGAAACAAAATTGAACCAACAGGTAAAGCACATGATCTACAGATAAATGCATTTCCTTTCATAACTAACTTCTGATCAAGCAACCAATCCAATAAAAATAACAATCACATTAAAAGTCACTATATTATGGCTTGTACTGTCTCTTTCGTAAAACATCAGCTTGGGCAAATCTCAGCTCAAACAACCAATCCAATAAAAATAACAATCACATTAAAAGATGCTATATTAAGGCTTGTACTGTGTCTTTTGTAAAAAACATCAGCTTGGGCAAAATCTCAGCTCAATTCATCTAGTACCTAGGGAACCAGGAGTGTCAAGTTGGCTCTTCCCTGACTTAACTAATGCATGTGGTTTATGGTAAAAGCATGTGGTTTATGGGTAAAAGCATGCATCTGCAGGGAGTGCCTCCACTTAAAATGGGTTGGGACCACCTTGGTGTCAACTAAAAGAAGACAAACAAGAATGAGGAAATAAGAAAAAACAATCACACTTTAGTTAAAAATCAAGATGGACAATGATGCCTCATTCACAGTTGTCTGGTGGTAATCAATGAAAGACTGTGTCCTATAAAACAGCCAAAAATGGTCGCAGGAAAAGTTGTATTAGGGTAAATCCAAAGAACATGAATACCTAAAAAGCATATATATGACGCAATATGGTCATGCCGACACTACAATTTCAAGAAACTTAGGAGATGAACAATGGGGACAATGGGGACACAACGATAAATAGAAACCTATTTATAAATATTTTTGTGGCAAAAGATATTTCGTCCATCAAATGTAACTAAGCAATTTTTTTTCAATAAAAAAATTTATCAACAAGGGTTTGAAACTTTAGTTATAAGATAACAGCTATAGATATTAAAAAAATAAAAGAGAGTTTATTTTTGGACAGAAGACTAGCAAGATAAACACCCAATACCAATTAAAAGGAAATGAAAACAATTATAAATTTTTATTAATTTAGAGAAACTTCACCGGCAAAGGCGCTCATAGGCTCCTTCTTGGTAGACAGCCATCATATCCATGAGCTCCAAACCTGTACGCTGAGAGAGGGGTCCTTGGGTAAATTCCACACATTAACACGTTATTAAAAAGTGCACGGTCGTACCTCTAGAGAAACGAGAGCAGAAGAGTTTACCTGATGATGAGTCCGGAGCAATACTTTGCAGTTGGCATGAATTTCTTGGACATGAGAAAGTGCCTTAAAAAAATTATCATTCATATCTTCCTCCCTCAGCGCATTTATCTATACATGAAACAGCCACTAGCAATGAACACATATAGTAAAGCATAATCAACTGCTTATGCCACAATAAGCAAGAAAAAAAATAAGGATCAAACTTCTACCTCTTCACTAGAAAGCTGATAATCACTATGGAAACTCAAGACAACCTCCTGTCTTTGTGTAGTAATTTCAAGTTCCTGTTTATCCTTTCAGTGGTATAGATAATATCTCCAGTGGTTGCATTACAGCTGTTCAAAGCCTTTGCAATCCTGCAGTTATACAAACTTACAGTTTTCAAATGTTGTTTTAAGAGAATTTCTTCTTTATACACCAGAAAGTGGGATGAGAATGGGTGTGGCACCATGGAAACATTCAACCACAAGTTACTATGCCAAATATAAATCAGGTGTTTTTTTTACCCATTTAGGCGAAGGCAAGAGTTTATAAAGAAATATATGCTTTAATACTTAAACAGTCCAAATTATCAGTAATCAACCTTGTCCTTCTATGAATTAAAATGATAAGATCAACATTACTTACAAGAAACTATATTGCCAAAATGTGTAACAAGACAAATAAAAAAAACTTCCTATGTAATTTTATGTCTTTTATTTTTGGAAATCCCATTCTATGTGTCAAAGTTTAAAGGGTAAAAAATCATCAATTTTACTAGTACTAGTAGATTCATCACATTCAAAAAAGTCAAAAGTTCTTCTGAACCATCTAAATCTCCAATTATGATGCAATTCTCCATGAGATTAAGGCTCCATTTATTTCGACGTAAAATATTTTACACAAAAAAAAATATTTTTCTTGTAAATTGATTTTACATAATAAAAAAGTTTCTCTTGTAAATTGATTTTACACCAAAAAAAAAAAAAAGTTTTTTTTTTTTGCAGCGTTTGGTTGACACTTGAAACAAAAATATTTTATTGCCTAAAAGAGAAATTTTGATTCAAGAAGTGTCATCTATGACTTTTTAGCGAGCTAAGATACTTGTTTGAAAAAGTTTAATGTGTTAAAAAGGTAGTGAGTGAGAGTCAACTTTGTAAAATTGACTTACAGAATTTTTAAAGGTCAATCATTTTTGGAAAAATGATACAAAAATATTTTCCTTAAAAAATGTTTTACTTACTTTTTGTTCAACCAAACAATAGAAAATGAGTAAAATATTTTTGACAAAAAACAAATGGAGCCTAAAGGTAAGTTGCGCCATCAAAAAAATATGCCGCTGGATTTTCCTCACTCCTCTCACTCCTCACTCCTACACTAGGGCCAGCATAAAATCTGGCCTCAACTTTTATTAACCTACACAGGTCAACTGTTAAAATTCATTCAAAGCAAGATAATCTGGCTTACAATTAATCAACTTGGAGGCTCCTTTTCCCATCCAAAAAAACAAGAAATCACTATTTGCTGCTCTTATTGAATGAGTGTTTGATTATTTGACCAAGGAATGGGTTTGCTATTATAAGAGAACAATAAATGTTGGAACAATCTTTTGTGTAAAATAAATAATTTGAAACCAAATCAAATAAATAAAAGATAAATTACTTACATAATTTATTTACCGAACCGAATAAGTATAAAAAGATCAAGTCGAGTGTGTGACACTCTGTCTTTAAGACAAATTCGCCCTGCTTCGATACTTACAGTTAAATGGCATTTATCTCCCAGGATACAATGATCTACACAGATTGTAATATCACTCCAAACAATCTGTACGGTGAACAAAACCTGTGTTCTATACTCTTAGAATTTTTTCCTAAATAACTAATATGAAGAACAATGCAAACAGAGTGCAAAAACGGGAGAGAATAAATTTTTTGAATATCAAAAACTGCTGGAAATGATCTTTTATTTATAGGAAACTTGGTGGCAGTTTGAACAGATCCGAACAGGTATGAAAAAGAATTGAACAGGTGCAATAAACCTGAACAGATACAGTTTGAATTTTGAATAGATCTGTTGGCAGTTTGAATCTGTCCATAATTGCTAGGCAGTTTTAAAACTGTCTGGAACTTTGGACCGGAGGAGACTTGTTTGGACAGAAAATTTGAATTCAAATTTGACACAAAATTTGAATTAATTTCATTAAAAAAAATTAATTTTCTCGCAAGAATTTTTGAAAAAAATTTAAATAAATTTTGTTTAAAAAATTAATATTAGAACCGACCCACAACCGGCACGGCTCGGCTCGGCCGGTTGAACGGCTGTGGCACGCACGCGTGTGTGATGGTTTAAGCCAAGATTCACTTTGTTCATAATTCCTCCCATTCTACAAAACTGCTAGAAATGATCTTTATTTATAGGCAACTTGGTGGCAGTTTGAACAGATCCAAACAGGTATGAAAAAGAACTAAACAGGTGCAATAAACCCGAACAGATACAGTTTGAATTTTGAACAGATTTGTTGGCAGTTTGAATCTGTCCATAATTGCTGGGTAGTTTTAAAACTGTCTGGAACTTTGGACCGGAGGATATTTGTTTGGACAGAAAATTTGAATTCAAATTTGACACAAATTTTGAATTAATTTCATTCAGAAAAATTAATTTCTGGCAAGAATTTTTGGAAAAAATTCAAATAAATTTTGTCCAAAAAATTAATATTAGAACCGACTGTAACTAGCACGAGAACCAATTTCATTTCGGACGGCCCGGTGGCGTGGCCACAGTATGTGGTGGTTTGAGCCAAGGTTCATTTTGTTCATAATTCCTCCCTTCTACAAACTTGAGGTGCCCCTTGGGGTCTAACCTAAGTGTAAACAAAGCATGACGCAGCGGAATAAAAATATTTAAGGTCATACCTTTCTGAAATTTTCTGAACTCTGATGGATCTCGTGGGTAAATCAGTGCTTCCTGAATCTGGTCAATCAATCCAGTAGTGGGGTGATATTACAATGGTGAATATCACCCACACAAATCACAGTGCAAATAGCTTATTGATTGTTGTTTATGGGAGAGAGTCAATATATGGGAGAAACTATATATGGGAAAAACAGAGATGATACGTTGTTTTTGTCTACATCACCCATATCCCATATATAAGATATATAATCTAATTATCTCCTTTAACTATATAAGTTACTAGAGATAATATCATATATCTATATCATCTATCCATATTAGGATATGATAGATATATATCCAGAGTAGTTATCCAAATAGGTTTGAATTCAAATTCAAAACCCATTTGGATCAGGTTCAAAATGTTAAATGGTCATGCCACATGGGCGCCCATTTCTAACATCTCCCACTCGCACATGAGTTGGCATGACACTGCCACATCTTTATCTCAATCTCCCCAAAAAGAACAATCTCATACTAGCCAATGCAGATGCGTCACGAGAACACTGCGTGTGGGAGCTCTATACTAGAAACTCAAAATGAGCCAAAGATAGAGACATCAACCCATAAGGAACAAAAAAGATGTCTCATATACCCCAGACCCATCTAATTACACCGGTCCAAAAAACATCTCTAATCCCTCAAAAAGAGCATGTTTGACCCTTTCAATTCTTGCAATATATTCACACTCAATTCGCCTCTCATACAGAGCGATGTGAGTTGCCGGCAGTGAATATACAATAGTGGTGTAATATTACATGATCTTCCCTTGCCCTCATGCCATTTAGTTTAGGATTGACCACTTTCCCGTGATGTCCCTTAAGGCGAATCATACATGACCGCAGCAACATACCAAAGTAGAACATCAACCCCTTACCTTATGACATAGTCAAAAGTCACAAAATGGTACATAAATGAAAGTCATATCAATAATGACCGTAAGACTCACACGGTGAGGAAACAGGATCCATTCTCTCACCTCATTACTTGGTCGCCACACATGTAGTAGTATGAATACATGCTACGGTGGAGTAACTCTTCCAAAAGAGTGACGTCATACTCGATACACCGTACAGATATTAGTCTAGTCGCTTTCTAGCGCCTAACCCGAATTCTCTATTTGCTCGCCTTCTAGGCGCCAAATGAGATCTCGCATTTGGCTAATCATAACAGGCACAACATGGAAAGTGGGTACTAACATCCATGTTTGGTCCTTAACACGACCTCATCTTGGTTGTAACCAAGGCAACATGCATAGTGGATAATTTAAGCCTCTCTTGGCTCCAAACAAAAATAAACCACTAGTCTCAACCTTGCTCGCTCCCAAGCGCCAAGGGCGATTGCTCGTGTGAGTGAGCCAATCTTGCCTGCTGACATCATCATCTGCTAATCATTATGACACAAATCATAATAGTGTCAACATCCCATCATCTCAAAATAAGTGATCGATTTTTTTAAAAAAAAAATGACCACAGCTTGCGCAATTCTAGATTCCAAACATAAGCCTTATCAGCACCTTTTGCGATAAGTATATACAACGGAATCCACCATGTGCGCCTCATATGAAGTGATTCAAAATCACAATTCTAGATTCCAAACATAAGCCTTATCAGTACCTCTTGCGATAAGCATATACAATGGAATCCTCTATGGGCGCCTCACATGAAGTGATTTAAGATCACTACCTTTTGCGCAATATTCTCTCTAAAGATATTTTGGTGACCAATTTGCGTTCATTCTTGATGCGCCCAACTAGCGCAGATGCGCCCAAATAGCGCATAGAATCTTACAAGGAGCAAATTAATATACTACTAGTAAAGCATTTTATCCACAGTCTATTGAGCAAGGTCAATGTCTAAACAACTCAGTTGACCATTTACCAAAGATAACACTTATCATGCCGAATACGCCCACATAGCGTACTTTAGGCTCCCACCACAAAGAAAAAGATCAAGGAATATAGGTCATTTGTTTCTCCCAAAGACAATCCGAGGATACACTTAATAGCTAAGGCTCTGGCTTTTACCGATAGGTAAGTCAATGGGTTTGTAATTTTGCATCTAGAATCATTCTAGGATATTCCTTATGTAAGTCATCGAAGACAAAATAGGAATTCTCCCAAAACAACCCCTAAGGATCGTACATCCGAGCATATAAATTACATCACCCATGTCCATCATATCTAAAATAGAGGATTGCCCACCCTAGGTGGCGACAACCCTATAAATTCCTGGCTCATAATGACTAAGTAAGGAAAAACTTCTTTTGGACCATTGATCATGCCTCGATGGTCTTCATCGATTATCGCTTTTCCTATCATGGCTTGACGAAATCTAAGAACCACTATTTGGATAAGCTTTTAGGTCAGAAAAGATTTATTGGAACTAGCAACCTTTTGCGCCCTAACTTTTCACCATAAAACTGAAGGTAAATCCCTACGGATCTACTTATCCAATTCTCCAACGAGAAGTTGGGTCACAATGTCCACAAATTAATGTTCCGAACTTATGTCAATCACAGCCTAAGTCAAAATAACCTCACTCCCTAGGAGGAAGTTAAAATAACCTCACTCCCCAGGAGGAAGTCTTCTCATGGTCTACACTTTCCTCAATGGTGCGACTTTTCAGTGTCTAGCGAGCCTTATGCTTCAACAATGACTATCCAAATTACGCATAACTTTAGAACAGTTTCGCGTCATAATGGAAAGTCAACCAAATTATAGAAATGGTTAATTCTCAAAGACTTTGTCTTAAACTGCGCAACATTAATCCACTTTCTAAAAACAGGAGACTAGAGCCTTTGGCATCATCTTAGGCTCTTTATCATCTTGCGGAGCAATCATGAATGTTTCCTTCTCAATCACCCAGTGGTGACATGGAAAATTTTCATATTCGCTACCACGCAACTAAGAATGTAGAGTATTCTTCTCTAATGGAGTAATCCATTAGTAGGCACATCACTCCCACTGTCCCTAGGATATTGGAAATTTCTTTCCATTCTCAACTAGGCTACATAAAAGCGCTATGCTTAGAATTCTCTATCTTATAGAGTTCCAAAAACTCTATACACGTCACATTTACTAAGAAAACTTTATGTGACTTAGTTACACTCCCACAAAGTCGCTTACTTATATGCATATGACCCGAGGATTTACATGACAAAGATACAATAATGCGCCACATAACCCTATGTGTTTACAAGACAGCATACAATAATGCGCTATAGAACCTTAGGTCTTAACTTCACAATCTTATGAGAAGTAGAATAAAGATAAGCTGCTTAATGGTTACAGATCGCCCATAGATGGCTCTCTGCTAACCCATTACTCAAAATGGAGTGTAAAATTTGATATGGAGGGCACTGAGGTAGGGATATAGGCAATAAACTAGTGCAATTCCCATTTGGGAAACATTTTGCGCCATTATCCACCTAACATTAACAATATTTAATTCCTTATCTCTACTATACCATTGTGTTGTTGAGTATTAGGAATAATCAATTTTCTAAGCATCCATTTCTCTTCACAGAGTTCTCTAAAATAACTCAAATAGATACTCGCCACCTTGGTCAAAACTAAAAGCACAAAAGCTGTTATCTAATTGATCTCAACCTTATATGTGCAATGTCAAAAAATCATCTCAAAACTTTTGACTTATGGGAGATCAAATAGTCTTGACTCAGAATCAGATCGTAATCTATAAATGTCGAGATTGAGGCATAGCTATCATACCCTTACACATATCTAGTCACAAAAATCATAGTGGACTAAATGCGCCAATACAAATGACCTTCTATGGCTTTCCTACTTACTTGTGCGCAACCATTGCGAACAAAGTTACACATTCACATGAGAACATGATGTCATAAGCGAGTGGGCCCGAGAAGGCCTACTCAAACCATCGTGTCATCATCTCATTAATGTGATTAAGTATAATAAGCCACCGGTTCATGACCAATGTCATAAACTAATTCCAATCATCTTTATGTGTGAGTTCTCGAAGACCAGTTTTAAAGGTTTAGGCCCAACTAGGTAATGACTCACAACTAACTCATATTTACTAGATCATAAAAGGATGTCATGGAGATTTCAAGTGCGCCTAAATCGCAAATTTAACTAGTAAGTGCTAATCCTCTGCACCTTCAAGTCAATTTTATTCTCCATACACTTTAATGCATCTAGTTGGAAAAAGACGATACTCCTCTTGCCATATCTATTTCTCGCTTCATAGTTACTTGCAATTAATTCTACTATCCACAAGAAGGAGAGAATAAGCTATCAATCTTTGACAGCTCTTGAAGTAACTTAAGCGAAATTAGGCTAAAGAGTCTAATTCAACACAATGCTCTCACAAGCGATGCGTCAGATTCTTAGAGTCATAACAACCTTGTCGGCCTTGACCTTTTCATTACTATGCTGCAACGTTTGCGCTTAGTGGTAAATGTTATTCAAAAACGTTAGCCTAGCTAAGGAATCATACAAAGAAGCCCCTCCTCATGTCTCACACCTAAGTGTGGAAACAGTAAGTGTCCTGATTTAGACAAGTTGGCAATGCTTATAGATTTTGCAGCCACTAAGCGCTAATCTTTTCACTTAGTGTTAATAGATTTTGCAGCTTCTAAGCGCTAATTTTTTAACTTCATGTGATATTTCAATGCACACTATAATAGTGCATGAAATTTTGCTCCATTCACTCCCAATAATTGAGTAGAGAGCAAAACACTGCTCATACTGGCTACTCGTCTTACACTTAATGACTAATTTATTTAAGCTCGCATTTCTTGAATGACGTGACTCTTGAATGTTACTTCATCCAATGATGTAACATTATTTACAAGTCAAATTACAAAGTCAATCATGACTCAATAGTCAAGATCATATACAGATCTATTGAGGGCTTACTAATTTCATAACTCCAAAACTCGCCAACCAAAACTACGTAGCATGCCGCTAACCATAGCGCACACATTAGTTTTATTGTGCCAAACAAGGCAACAAAACCACTGCGACTTTGAGTCATGTTTCCTTACTTTGGCCAATTAAGGTTTGACCTAAAGTCTCCAAGACTTTTGCTCATCTAAAGAATGGGATTAGTTTGTTCACATTTGAACATCTCTACTAAGTCTAGGTCAACCAAATTAACTTCCATAAGCTAAGTCAATTTAGAGAGGAATTCGCATTGGGATTAATTTGATTAGCAGAATATAATTTTGCAGCAAAAAATCTAAATTAAGTAGTGATAATATTACACAAGTCGCAAGATCGAAAATCCGCTAAGCTCGTAATCATCTCTTGCGCCACAAGTGACAATTATCCAAAATTTAATTTAATTTATGCGCAAAATATTGGTTTTCGGGAGTTAATCTAAAAAAAAATTTCTCTCAACCGAATAACCTCCCACTGACTATGGCATATACAAAGCATGATAAATTCTATACAATAGTATCTTAATGTAAATTTACAAATAACTCATGCTATATTCATTTAATAATGGAATTCTAATAAATAAATAAATAAATAATCATGCTCCTCTAATTTCAACATATTAAAAAATCCAAAAAATATGTTGTATTTAATATTTAGATTATGCCATAATTAAAGTGTACATCATTTTGAAATTTTACGAATTTTACAAATTTTACGGAATTTTAAATAACTAATAAACACAAATAAAATTAGAAATAAAAAATCCAGAAATTGATAAACTGAGACAATATTCAGATTATGTCATAATTAAAAATGTACATCATTCTGAAATTTTCTGAAATTTTTTCTGAAATATTCTGGAATTTTAAATAACTAATAAACACACATAAAATTAGAAATAAAAAATCCAGAAACTGATAAACTGAAACAATAATACCAGTAAATAGTAAAACATTTCAGAAGTCCACAATAAAAATTTCAATCCCAGAAAATTATTTATGCAATACCAGAATCATTTTAAAGCATAAAAAATGAATTATTAACACATAAAAAATATTTTTTATTTTCGTAAAATTTTCAAAATTTTACAGAAGATACAAAATTTAATTCTGAGTCTAACGGTACCAACCATGCTTAAAACAAAGCTATAACGAATAAATTATGGCAATTTAACGCAATTCAGAATTAAAAACAAACAAACAGAGCCTTGGAGCCAAGCCAGCGCGGAAAAACGGCTCGGCTCGGCTCGCCGCTCATCGCAGCGCAGCTCATGAGGCCTTGGCGCTCGGCGCATGGCGCGCTGGCGCGTGGTAGCGCGTGGCGCTGGCGAAGCGGCGCTGCTAGCGTGATCCACACGCGCCGCCTTCTCGGGTGTTTTCTGGTCCGATTTTTGTACTGTCGAACTCTATTTTCACAATAAAAACATTTATGGCATTAAAAATGACATTTAAAGAACATAAAAAAAATATTTATGCTCTTAATCTAATAAAATAGATTTTTTTTTTTTATTATTCTTTACTAACATTCATGTATATAAAAAATATATACGTGATTAATGGAAACACGAAAATATCCATTAGAGGCTCTGATACCAATGTAAACAAAGCATGACGCAGCGGAATAAAAATATTTAAGGTCATACCTTTCTGAAATTTTCTGAACTCTGATGGATCTCGTAGGTAAATCAGTGCTTCCTGAATCTGGTCAATCAACCCAGCAGTGGGGTGATATTACAATGGTGAATATCACCCACACAAATCACAGTGCAAATAGCTTATTGATTGTTGTTTATGGGAGAGAATCAATATATGGGAGAAACTGTATATGGAAAAAACAGAGATGATACGTTGTTTTTGTCTACATCACCCATATCCCATATATAAGATATATAATCTAATTATCTCCTTTAACTATATAAGTTACTAGAGATAATATTATATATCTATATCATCTATCCATATTAGGATATGATAGATATATATCCAGAGTAATTATCCAAATAGGTTTGAATTCAAATTCAAAACCCATTTGGATCAGGTTCAAAATGTTAAATGGTCATGCCACATGGGCACCCATTTCTAACACTAAGTGCTGCCACCTAAAACTTATATACACACATAAGTTTTCTTAAGATTCCAATATAGGATAACCATTTCAAGAAAACTCATATTTTACTTCTTTAATTGTTCAATTCACGAACCCGAAAACGACGTCAACTTCCCATTCACTCATAAATGGTTTTGATGAACCGTCTTCACCATGTGACTTGCCCTATAGTAAGGAACACGTCACCTCTTTGGACCCACCCCAAACGACGTGTGGGCCCCATCCAAATTTGGGCTCAAAATTGACCCAAAATAAGCCTATAAAAACCATAATTCCAACAACACAAGGATAGCACAGAGCACTAATGCTCTGTTTGGTACACTGGAATGAGAAGGAATGGAATAGAATGGCCATTTCTTCTGCTATGAATGATCATTCCCTTACATAGTGCTTGGTTAAGGGATTTGGAAAGAGATTTAAAAAAGAAAAGAGAAAAAGCGTGTAAAATTGGATGAAATATAAGTATATTTTATTCACATTTCACCTACCTTTTCCTTTTCCTTTTCCAAATCCTTTCCCAAATCCCCCAAGCAAACAGAGCATTAGAATGATGAATGATGATTCCATTTTCAATGTTTTTCTTCATATTTTTCTAGTCAACCAAACATAAGAATTGACATTTTGATGAAATGATCATTCCATTCCATTTCATGCTAGTAAACCAAACACTACCTAATGGCAGCAACTGCAGCCATCAATTTACCATCAAAATTTTCTGAGCTATAATTGACCCAAAAAAAAAAAGTTACAAAAGCAATCGAATGGTACAAAACATACAAATTCTCCATCAATCAAAAAAAAAAAAAAAAGTGACAATAATTTGTGTACAGAATCATCATCTTACTTGTCACAGCATTTAGCCAGCGCATTAACCTCCTCCTCAACCCGATCCAAAGCCTAAACCAGTAACAATTAAGAATCCGAATTCAAATCAAACACAATTTCTAGAGAGAGGGGGAGAGAGAGAGAGAGAGAGAGAGACCTGTTGAGCGCCATTGGAGGAGAGGAGGAACTCATGGTTGATGGAGAGAGAGCGGTTGTCGATGGTGGATCGGAGGTTGCGGCTAGAGTGAGTGTTGTTGTGAGCGTAGAAGGAGGAGAGAGTGTTGAGAGACGAGAGAAGATCTGGGGTGTCCGTACGCGTCTCCAACACCTTCTTCCGCTTCCTTGACACTCCCGGCGCTAATGTCGTCACCGTCCCCATCACATTAACCCCTGATTTCTGAATTTCTTCTTCTTCTCTGTATTCTGCCTTAATCTGATTCTGAATCTTTCTCGCTCTCTCGTCCTTTTCTCTTCTTAACGGTTACACTTTCTTTCCCTCCAAAAGCACCTAGTCAGTAGCCCATTGGGCCTTCCACGATCCGGGTAGTTAGTGGGTTAAATTATCAAGAAGGTCCTCTTTGAAGAAGGTGTGATTTATTTAGTATCACAATCTTTTATTTATATTTAAAAGTTTTATAACATTTTCTTTTTTTTTTTCTTCTCTTCTTCTTTTTGATTTCCGGCAATTCTTGATGGGTAATTACATCTTATTTTTTTCCTTTCTTTTTTTGATATATAGTTACTAGCGACCGACGATTACTATCGATTGAGATTCACTAGCAATCACCGATCGCCAACTCCTTACTTTACCTTTACCGACAGTAAAGAAAATATGTTTTTGACAAAAAAGATGATCAAATTTACTTAGATTTGATGTAAATTTACATCAAATCAGAGTAGATCTACATCAGATTCGGTTAGATCTAAACAAAAAATAATTGTCAGAGTACAATCCTCTCTATATATTTGCTTCTCTCCTTCGATCTCTTAATTTTTTTTTTTATATTTTCTATATTATACACTTCTCTTTTCTTGTTTTAATGAAGAAAATTTTTAAGTTCTGAACAAGTTGTTTTCGAGTTTTAGTTACAGGATGTGAAAACTGTAAAATTTACCAGTTTCAATTTTTTTTTTTCTTTTTTGTGCTAATGAATCATGATTTAAAACTGTAAAATTTTACAATTTCATAATATTCTTTAAAACTGTAAAATTTTATAGTTTCATAACATATTTTTCAGTTTAATTAATAAGAATAAATGCTTAATAGATTTTTTCTTTCAAACTAAAACATTTTATAGTTTCAAAAATTACTTTTCAGTTTGATCAATATTGGAGATTATTTACTTAAATCCTATAAAAATTGAAAAATAACATATGTTTTTTTTCCCATTGTTGTTGTCTTTTGTCGTTACATTTTCTTTCCTTTTAGTTTATCAATATTTAGCACATTTTGTTATATTTTTTCGCACTAATTTCTCCATTTATTTTTTTTGGGCAATATTGTAGACATTCCGGTGAGTTTCCAACGATATTTTTAACATCCAGCGAACATTCTGGACATTCCGGTGACTTCCATTGACGTTCAGAACACTTTAGTGAAATTTCGACAATACTCCGACGACTTCCCAACAATACTTCGGATACTTCCCGGTGATGTTGAACATTTCGGCGAGTCTCCGGTGACCATCTGACGGAAGTCAGACAGTAGTGGGATGTAGCAACGTTTGTAAATAAAAATAAAAATAAAAAAAGAATTTTTTGATAACAATTTATATTTTGTTTTAGGATTAAATGGATTTTGAACTTTGTATATGAGACTTATTAGTTCTCCTTAAATTTGTCCAATTGTAGAGTAAATGGGAACTTGAACCGTAAGAATTGGTTTTAGAAAATTAGAATTGTAACTGATGTGTTAAACTGTGAAATCAAATCAGAACCAAATTATAGAAATTGGTTTAGCTTTGTTTGGTTTTATGATTTTAGAAATTTTATACAACAATAAATATGAGATATATTTTATGTTAGCAAACAAACTAACAATAATTAATTTGGCTAGGTAGGTTAGAGTTTATCAATTTCACAGTGAAGGTTAGTCTTCAAATCTTATAAAAAAACTTTTTATATTTTAATTTTTACATATAAAAGTATAAGGGTAAATTACAAACACACCCCCTAAGATTTACTTAAATTATAAATTACCCCCTGTGGTTTTAGGTATAAATTGAAAAAAAATAAAAAAAAAAAACTTAAAATAGAAAAGGCTGAAGTGAAAAAATAAAAACTTTAAGGGTTAAAGTGAAAAAATAACTAAATATAAAAGAATAATGTAATTTATCAAATTTTTTCACAATACACAACCAAAATCATGTGTTGTTTTCGGCAAGTCCAGGCCCAGCTTCTAAGGAAATGTAGGACAAGCCCAAGCCTACCCTTATGGGCCTCTTTCATAACATCAAGCCTGCTATTAGTTGGATGTAGAATTATATTCAAGCACAATTTTTATATATAATTTATAACCAGAATGATGTGGTGGTTATATGTAATTAAATATCATTTAAATGGGTGTTTCACTCTAAAATGATAAGTGACAATGTACCAAATTCTGTATACTTAGTTTTTTGTTGATATATCACTTGTCTAGGATACTTGGATGGGCAATTCACTAGTTTGTTTGTTTGTTTGTTTTTTTTAATCTTTTAAAAAAATTATCAAAAACAGATTATCATACAATTTTTTTATTTTTATTTTTTATTATTGTGTTTTCTCAAAAATAAATTATGAAAAGAAAACGATACCAAACAAGTCCTAAACTTTTTAAAAGGAGAACATAGGAATATAATTTGATAAAGAAATCTAGAGGTCATGTGAAAAGCTCATCTTGTCCTAAGTTTAGTCAAGTTTGAGATCTTCATTGTTTAGTAGCTCAGCCTTTTTGTTAAAAGTTTAATTATCTAGCTGTAATTTGACATTAGAGTTTAAACCCATCATTTATCAATGAAACAAGAGAAAAAGAAATGCAATGAAAAATTGCAAAAAGATATACAAATTAATAGTGTGTGGACTCATGATGTGAAGGTTCCAAGTTAAATAATTCTAAACCATTCAATTTGGTCCATCCTTGCAAATTCTATGGATAACCAAAAAAGTTATAATAAAACAATAATGTACTAGAACTTCAAGTAATAGTGGTTGATTAATAGTTTAATGTCATTTGTCTGTGGTCCAATCTATAAAATAAAAAAAATAAAAAAATGTCCTTGTTCGTAGGTACTCGGCACGTCTAAAAAAACACCTATTAATGATAGGTACTAAAAATTGAGACACATAAAAAAATTAGGCAGTGTTTGGGGAAAATTTTTTTTGTGTTGTTTTTGCTTTTTTCTATTAAAAGACAAAATTTTTGCAAAAAAAAAAAAAAAAACAAATCCAAACAAAATATCACATCCAATCTCATAATCATTTCATTTTTTTTTCTTACAAACATCACATCCAACCACAAAAAAACCCAACTATCTTCCCAAATAAAAAAAAAAAAAATTTCTTCAATAATATCCTACAACTAAAAAAACCTACATAAAAACTCACTTTCCAAATGTGTGTTTAGATTTATTCTTGAGAAGAGAAACTCACTTTTAAAAGGGAGACGAACCTATATAAAATTTAAGGAAGAGTAAAAAAAAAAAAGGTGGTTTTTGAAGTGTTTTTGAAATTCTAGTACAATATAATGAAACTTGTTATAAACTTTTTCTTTCAGTTTTTACTATTTTTTAGCTCACAAATCTTATTTTCAACAATATTGTGTAACTGTTCTAACAAGTTTCTAAAATATTTTATAGCATTAGCATTTGGTAAATGCTAACAAGTATCCTTGGGGCATTGTCTAACATTGTGATTTGTGTGGAAATTGCTTTGGAAATGATGAAAAAGATTTAAGAAAAATGTTTTAAATTCGAAGAAGAATAATGTTTTAAAATTAGTAAACAGTGTCTTTAGTTCTTTAATTTTTTTAAAAAAATATTTTTCTTATGTATGAGGATGACTTGTTAACAAGACTCTTAATATTTTAATTAATTACAAAAGCATTATATTGCTACAATTATAATTTTTCATAATATATTTTTGTTTTCCATAATATATTTAGACTATATATATAATTGTTTCCCTTTATTATTTTCTGCTTGTGTTTCCCATGTTGATAACTATGATATTAATATCTAGTATAGTATTTTGTGAATAATCAAGTGAGCCAATTAAAATTGGATTATCATGGAGGTACAAAATGATCTCCATTGAGGTTATATTGTCCAAGTAGTTTTTTATTGTTATTATTAGATTTGTGCTTTAAAATTGGGTAAATTATAAATATATCACTTGAAATTTATTTAAAATACATATTATCTTTTCTAGTTTGTTTAAAAGTATTACTTTGACAGCCTAAATTATAAAAAAGTATAAATGGACTCTTTAAACTATTGAAAATTATCACTTTATCTCTTAAATTACAAAAGTATATAAATGGACCTCTTAAACTATTGTTATGTTTTATTTTGACCCATTATGTTAGGAATTCAATTGGTACATTTTTATAGTTTAGAGAATCTTTTTGTACGCTTTTATAATGTAGGAGATAGAGTGATACTTTTTAATAATTTAATTTGTATGTTTTTACAATTTAATGGATTAAAGTGATACTTATTAATAATTTAAGAGGAGTTCATGTCAATAACTCTATTTTAATATTGATAAATAATTAGGGGTGCAACTTGGGCTGGTTCGGGGAGAGGTTGTCCAAATCCAATCCAAGTTGTGTTGAGACTTGCCAGGCCCGAATTGTAACTCGAGGTTGCCTGTCCAAGCTCGATCCAAGTTAAACTCGAATTGGCTAAATTGTAAATGAATTTCAGTTTTATTTTATTTTATTTTATTTTTTATTATTTTTTTACAACTACATTATTAAATTATTAAAATTTGATTCTATTTACATTTTTTTAATATAGAAAATCATTAATACCATCAAAATAAATAATTTATATAATGTAGGAGAGATGTCGCTACAGCAGTCCATACAATTTATGAGTGAAAAAAAAAAAAAAAGTAAGATTTTATGTTATTTTTATATATAAAATATATTCAATATGATTTAATAATCTAAACTATTTTAATATCATGTAATAGCTAATAATTTATATGTATATTTAATATTTTTATATATCTATATATGTATAATTCGAGTTACTTGAATTATTTAGCATCTTTGCCCAAGCCTGTCCAAATTTAATTCGAGTTTCTGAATTTTTATCAAAATTCATACTGAATTTAAAAATATTTTATCTAAATTCTAAAAAAATTTGGGCTGAATTCGAGTTACTCGGGTTAAACCCGCCCAAATTGCATCCCCATAAATAATTAGAAATTTTGCTGGTGCGCGTGCTTTCTAAGCGTATAAAAAAGATTTTTCTATACACTAAATGATACCAACTTATCATATTTCTTCCACTAATAAGAGTTGGATTTGCTTTTTTATTCTCACTCTGCTGAACAAAATCAACAATCTATCATTATCTACCATCCTACATTATTTATATCAACAAATTTTATTTTTTATTTATTTATTTTAAAACTAGGTAACAAATGTGATAAAACTGGGAATTTATTTTCATAATTTAATTATATTATGATATTTGTCTTTAATAAATAAAAACATTTTAACTTGTTATTTTTGCAAGAAAAGTTTATACTCCAGGACCTCTTGCCAAAAATCCCTCCCAAAAAAAGTAATACATTCAAAATTCATAAGTCTTTAATCTTTTATTTTTTATTTTTTATTTTTGATCTCCAAAGTGTGTGATCTGTAACACTCAACACGGTTCAGAATTAATAATGGAAGGAGGGATCTTTTTGAAATTTTACATTATGTTTCAACAAAATTAAAAGGACCAAATATACATATGGTTTCCAAAGTATGCAATTTGTCAAATTTTGATCCCCAATTTTTTTGTTTTATTGCATTTTTTATAAGTTCTGTAAATATTCCTTCTCATGTTATTGATTTTGAACAACGCTGAGAATGATGATTAAAGTGTAACATATTACATATTTTGTGACCAAAGTATAAAAATTAAAAGATTAGAAAGAAAAATATAATGAATTATATTAAATTATAAAAATTAAAAGATTAGAAACTAAAAATTTGAGGATCATTTGTGTAATTAAGCAAATAAATAAAATTATATTAAATTAAATAATTATAATCTAACAATTCAATACAACAAACAATTATGTTATGAATTCAAAAAGTCCAATCACACATAAAATATATATAAATAAATAAAATTTTTATAAATTTTATGCGTGAAATTCACATCTATTCCAATTTATGCTTTTTTAAGACTTACAACAAATCAAATAATTTTATAATCATTTCAACAATAATAACGACCATGGCTTTTTCTCTCCCCCTCTCCCCATGCTCTTCTCCTAGACAGGGACAGATGGTTTATTATTAATGCTAGTGATCCACATTTGAAATCCTCAAATACACTTCCAATGATGTAGTAAGAAAATAGAGATCCACTTAATTGAGTATGCAACAAATTAAAAATAGACACATTATTTCACATTATTGTAGGTAAAATTTATTAAGATTTTAAAAAAAATGATATATAAGTTTACTTTTTGGATCCAGTGTCAACTAATTATTTTCTTAACACATTACTAAGGCCTCGTTTGGCAAGTTGACATTTTAGCCAAAAAGCCTATAATTTATACTAAAAAGTCAAAGATTTCATTTTCTTTTTACTTTTTGCACATCTTTTTGTAAAAAGTCAAAAAATTATCCTAAATATATTATTTTTTTACCTCATATTTTAGTCAAAAAAAATTAAAAAATTACTAAAATAGCCTGTATCTAAATCTAAACGAGATCTAAATCTCAAAGGCGGGTTTAATTTTTAAGCCTCCAGTATTACTATTGTTACATCATCAAAGTGGGAGTACAACTAAAAAAAGCAAAGAATAAAAAACAAACATGACACGCGTGGTCTTTGTGGGTTCTCTCTTGTCTACAAATCTTAAACCTAACCCTCTCTTATTGCTTACTTGTCACTCTCCTCCTCCACATCATCCCACTCTCTCTCTCCTCACATGGAAAGACTGGTCATGAGGATCTACTCATGTGCAAAGCAAGCAAAAGAGCTATCTATAGCCAGCACAAGCCTCTTTGATGATGATCTTCATGTATAGCTAGGGTATGTGATTGTGAGCATTTTCTTTTGAATGAAAATGGCAATGATAAAGAAAAGAAAAGAAAAGAAAAGAATAGAAAAAAGGACATGGATATCATAAGAATCACTTTTAGAAGATCTCTATGATCCATTCTTTATATTGATGTTGTCCTAGTCATGTGATATCATTGAGGAAAAGTTCATTTGCTATATAGGTCAGAGAGACTTGACACCATTGTCTCAATATTTTTTTTTGGCTGAAGAACAAATTCATTGCCTATTGAAGTAATATTCTCAAGCTATGGATGAGTCGATTTGCATGACTTCAAATCAAAAGGATCAAATGCGGCCTAATTTGATTCGGGAATAGAATTGTGATGATAATTTTTTTTAGCAATTTTATGACAAAACATGTTATCATGTAACAGGTTATTCCAGACGAAGTGAAAACATACACGAGAATTTTTTGTATTTAAAATTTTCATAAGGTTGTAAGTCCCACAAGCTGGACAAGCTCATGGGAAGAAAAATATATGCACTTAAAAAAATTAAAAAGTAAAATATACGACATGAGTAACTTTAAAATATATCTGATATGCTTGTTTTATCTTTAGAGTACTTTTTTGATTTTTCGAGGTGCATAATTTGTTAGTTTTGTGTATATTTTTTAATATATGTTGAGTGCATATTTTTCTTTATTTAGGTTTTTTGCTACTTATATATAATTTTTTTTCTTCAGATTTTACTTGGTTTGTTGTAGATCTTGGTTTCTTTGAGAAGGTCGGTGATTTTTCCTGAATCATAGCTGATTTTTTGATGGATTTGTTGGATTTTGTTTGTTTTTTTATTTTATTTTGTTATAAGGTTTATAAGTCCCGTTGAGGTCTTGTTTCGGTATATTGTTAATTTTTAATATAAATAGTTTTCATGTTCTCAAAAAGTTCTAGTTATACGTATAAATCTTTTTCTTAGTGCTTATATGCTACATATTTATAGCCATCCAATTATGATAGTAAAATGAGTAAAACGAATCAACTTACTTGAATTCGACTGTATTTTGTTTGTTAAAAGATTGTTAGAGAACAATTTTTTATATAAACAAGTCAAGTTTTGATATATTTTGAAGCTCATTAAATTTTTAAGTCAAATTAGAAGAATTACTTGACTTGATTCAAGTATCAATCACTACAATATATAAAAGTTTTAGGATGAAATTTTTTTCATCCCCGAAATAAAAATTTTGTTGCAAAAATATTAGAAGACCAATTTCAGTGAAGAAGAAAAAAGAAAGACCTTTAAGAACAAAATTATCATAATTAGAATTGTAAAGAATTATCATAGACATTAGTTAATTAATTAATCTGATTAACTTTTGTGTGAGAAGACACCGTAGTAGCTAGGGACAAGGCAATCCTAGTACTCTGTGAATTGCATTGGGTAGGCCTTGGCCCCTATTAAAAAGGTTACCTCCCAAAAACCAATGCCATTCCATCGGCCTATATGTCTATACAAAGGTTATGTTTGTTTGATTTTCAATTTTTTTTTTATAATTTAAAAATTAATTTAATAAAAAAGTAAAAAAAATAAAAATACTTATTATTTTCATATAATTTTATTTTTTGAAAGTTAGAAATAATTTTTAAAATATTTTTTTGATATTTATTTCTGTCAAATCAATTTCTATTTTAAAAAAAAATAAAAATATAATTTCTGAAAATAAAACCAAACATAGTCAAAGTGTGTGAATGAGAGAAGCCAATAACACAAATGTTAGAGTTAATTATCTTTTAAAAGTGTGAGGTTTGTATTATTTTAGTCTTGTTTTTTTGATCGGTTATTTTAGTCTTTAATGTATAAAAAGTATTTCAATCACATCAATCCGACTTCATTCGAATTTACCATAAGAGTATTCTTGGTATTTTACACTGGTGACCAGTTGTTATATGTAGCTGATATGCAACTTAAGGGGTGATTATTTCTATATCTTCTGTGTAATCATTATGATCATAATGTAGTTGTAGCAATCCCAGTAACTAGCTTTAACTTTAAAATAATCTATCTTATACTCTTGTGTGTACATATAATGATCCTTATTTTTTATTTTTTTTTGTGTGTTTTATCAATTCTGATTAAATGAAATGGTCTATAAATGCCATGTGGTTCATCTTTCCATCTCACCGACCACTCCCTGATGATTCACACACCACACGACATACTGAGGGTTTAGTTTAGTGCTTTTATTTATTTTTGGCAAATTTTGTTTGTCCAAAAAATACACAACAATAATGGCTAAACATAATCAAAGATTCACGATCATCTTCTATGCAATTTTATCTACATTTCTTTTACTTGTACAAAATTAAATATAATTATCTCGTATAGGTTGGTATGAGACTCACAAAAAAAAAAAGAAAAAAAGAAGCAAGATTTAACTCGTGTGAGAATGTTATGTCTAATTTTGTGATCGTCTCATTGATGCCATGATCGATTTATATATTCTTAGAATTTTTATTACTTTCAGTAAATTACACTGACCTCTCTTGAGGTTTAAAAAAAATACAACAAGTCCTATAATTTTAACATTATTATATTAAGCTTCCTTGAGATTTTAATTTATATAATACTCGACATCTTTTTCATCAATAATTTGTTAATTATATAGATTAAAAAAAATAATATTGTCGTCTATTTTATATGAAAATGTAACTTTACTTTTATTTTTATATTTTCGCATTATTTACATTAATTTCAATCCATTTAAACTTACTAAAAGAGAGAATACTATAATTGTTAAAAATGTAAAACTTATTTTATTTTTTTCTAACCTCAATTTTATTATTTTCTTTTTGATCTATGTTGGGCTGACTAAGTATATGTGCAGGGATTTATGGGAGCATATGACAAATAAACATTCCATCAATAATAGGGCGTGATCAAATAGATATGCAACATATCATCATGGTGTGTGTCTCATCCCTATCCATTAAAAATTGAAAAGGACAACAAACAAAAAAAAAAAGAAAAAAAAAAAAGGGATTTTGATTTTGAAGCAGTGTTTTTTTATTCAAATTTGCAACTACTAGGGTTATGCCAAATTAGTTCAGGCAAATTGGTATGTAGTTTCACTAAAAAAAAAAAAAAAATTGGAGAAGTTCAAAAAAAAAACTCCAAAATTTGACCTTGTAATAATATAAATATTAAAATTTTAATTTTATCAATTTAAATCATAAAATTTTGATTTATTTTTAATTTTACCCATCTGTCTATTTTTGTTAAGTAAAATTGACCAAAAAAATTTAATCATTAAACTCAACAAAAAAAATGATATATAGACATTTTACATTGAGTTTAATGATTAAAGTACTATTTCTACATTGATTTTAATTAACGAAAATATGCTTATGACTTAGATTAAAAACAAATCAAAAGAATTAAGTTTAAATTAACAAAATCATAGTTAAAAAAATTATGAAAATTAAAAACTCAAGGTTTAAGTTTTTGCAAAAGAAGCATAGTGTTTGGCGTAGTGGTTGTGTAACATCCTTTGTGATATGAAGTCTTGGATTCAACTTTTATAGAGAGGAATTTGATACTCTTTGTAATTTTGTTTATTGACTAATAATCTGTTTGATCATTGATAACGCAATATTTCTCATACTTATAAAAACTCTCTTGTCGATTGATGATGACCACGACACCAAGAAAAACAAAACACAAAGCTTACTGAATTGAAGTGTACCCCCATGGGCCATTCTACATCACGAAAATAAATAAAAATAAAAAACTTTATTGAATGCTTCCTAGAATGCTATAAGAATAGTCCAAATTAATTTCACATTTTATATATTCCAATGCCACATCCAAATTAAGTTTGGCGTGTGTTTGACACAGGTTTTCAAATTCAACATATACAAGCACGCTACATGACTTTCACGAAGAGGAGAAAATATTGAATATTTTACATCGCGTTACATGTTAAATAATATTATTGATAAAATGAAAAATTATATTGTTCTTACTGCACCTCATTTGATCAGCGACATCACGTTACCATTACATTCAATATTTGTTTTAAAAAGTTGATACAAGCATCAATTATAAAAAGCGTTATTTTATCTAGTTTAGAAGTTTTGTCAGAAAAATAAATTTTACTCACTCATAAAATTTGTCAAAAAATTTACTCAGAGTTGAAAAGTGTGATTAAAATTTAATTAATATATTGCTAAATCCATATATAAAATAAAATTTTGAGTAAACTTTTCGGACAGAAAGGACCCATTGTCTCCACACCTTTGTGAACAGAAGAGTGGAAGTTGTCGTACAAAATAGCTGCACTATTCTAAAGTTCAATTGAGAAGCATTAATTGATCACTATCTAGGGCCAAGAAGAGCTGGTTGGTTTAATCAGTAAATCAAATTTTTTTGCAGGGATAAAATAATTTTGTACTCACTGTCTAGGACATGTTTCGTTTGTATTTATGAAAGAATTTTAAAAAATAATTTTTTAAAAAGAATTTATAGAATTTGAAAATTTATTGGGTGGTATGTTTTGAAAGGGGAGGCTTCTTTCCTGTCCATTGTTTGGATTAGAGCGTATTGTTGGATTCGTGGGGTCTATTACGGGTCTCGTTTCAATGATCTGAACCATTTAATGCGTTGAGCTTGTCGAGTATTTCATTTTTACAAAAAATCACTTTGATCGAATATCAGTAGCCACTTGATCAGAATGCATTTTTATTAACAATTTATTTTTAAAATTATATTTACCATTGACAAAAATGTATTTGATCAAGGCACTACCGATATCCAATCAACGTGATTTTTTAAAAGCATGAAGTACTTAACAAGCTCTACACATCAAATGGTTCGAATCATCAAAACGGAACCCGTAGTGGATCCCACGAGCCTAACAGTACACTCCAGTTCACACAGTGGACTGGAGAGAAGTCTCTCCCTTTTTAAAAATAGTTTTGGAGTTTGGGATGATTAATTTTTTTTATTATTTTATTTTATTTTATTTTTTTATAGTTGAATAGATTGATGTGAAAGAAAAAATGATTGATTAATATGTAGGATATGAGAGAATGAGAAAGGAGATAAAAAAAAGTAATTTTGAATTTTTTCTCAAAATTTTTCAACTAAACAAATTTAATTTTTTTTTTTCAAAAATTATCTCTCAAAAAACAAACCAAACAAAGCCACTATTCTTCTTTTTTTTCTCTCCTTTTTTTTTAGTGGGTGCATACTTGAATGGATTCCTAATAATATCCAAGTCAACTTAATTCAAGCCATCAAGAAGATCTTGGTGATCAAAAGTTCACTGATAAATAAGTTCACTGATAAAACCAAAAATTGCGTTGACAATCAGCTCGTAAATAAGTTTCTAATCTAACAAGGATCAAATAATTTTCATCGTCAAGGTTCTATAAAAGTTACAAATACTCACCAATCTTTAATGCTCCTCCTAATTTATTAATAATCCACTAACCGCTTTTTTTTATTATACAAAATAGTGATTAGTACGTCAATAGTTAGATTATAACGTTGACTAACAATCTTTCATAAATTTGAACCTGAAATCTCACTCACTTTAATACTTAAATAGTCTTCATAATCATTTGACCATAAGCCAGGTTCAATCCATTAACCCTTTCTTGCAAGAATTGTTGAAAAAATTAATCAAGGCTTGATTGCATCCTATTTACTTCAATTATTTTGAAGTAGCATAAAAAATTAATTTAAAAAAAATAATATTATACATAAATGGATTCCTAACACTAGACTAGGATGATAACGGGACGGGTTTTTTTTTTTTGGGTGCAGGATTCTTCTCCCCAACACCTGCCTTTGCGGGTGGGTATCCATATCTGATCAGGGTTTATTTCGAGAGCAATTATTTATTATGTAACATTAAATTAAAATATTACTCCAAACCAAATTTAACACTACAAATCATTATCAAGTATCGATAGTTAAAACAAGGTTATATAATAACTATTTTAAATATATATATATATATATAATATTTGAAAGTTTTAAATATATTTGCGTTGGGATTAGGCCACACCAATTTTGTTAAAAGACCGATCTATGTATGTGTTGGATGTTATATATTTAATAGGGCAAATTATACCAATGGTCTTTGTAGTTTATGACTTGTGTCATTTTGATCTTTGACTTTTCAATTATGACATATTGGACTCTAAATTTTGAATTTTGTTTCAAACAAGAGCAAAGATGTTTCCTTTACAAACTGCCCGTTTCAAGGATAAAATTGTCATATAATTTATTTTGGGTTGGTTAAATTATATGTTATTTGAAATGTAATGACATTTTTTTAATGAATAATGTTGAAACTTTATTGGTTATGCAATTCTATTTGGTTTGGTTTTTAGAATTATTTTAAAGAGATTAAAAATTAAATTAGTGAAAAAAATTTAAAAATGTATCATTTTTATATAATTTTATCTTTTGGGAAGGCAGAAATAATTTTTTTAAATAATTTTTTTGGATATTTATTTTTCATTAAATTAGTTTCTATTTTTTCAAAAGTCAAATATGGGGGTAATTTCACTACGGATAATTTTGAAAAATAATTATAAATAAATGATAATTTCATAAATATTAATAAGTAAAAATATTAATTTTTTTAATCACTTTGTAATAATTATTGAAATTAACACTAATGGCTAATTTTCCAAAAAAAATATTATATATATTTTTTATTTATATATAATATTTTTCTTTAAAAAAGATGTGTAGTAGGAATAGGTGTAAATTTGGCCCGCCTTGGCCTAGACTCCGGCCAACCCATGTTGGGCCTCATGGGTTCCCACCAAAATTCGGCCCGGCCCGGCTCACAAGCTAGAAAATTAGGCCCAGGTCCAGGGGATATTCGGGCTTGAACATTTTTTTCTATCTTTTTCACCAAAATTTTATTTTTTTTCACCAAAAATGACACTAGGCCTCGGGTGGGCCGGACTTTGAGTTGGCCGATGGGTCGGGTCGGGCCATAGGCCGGCCCAAATAGACCGAACCGAACTTCAAAATGATGGCATAGGCTTAAAGTCTCGGGCTAGGCTCGGACCCAAACCTAACCAGGCCAGGCCTATCCCAAAACGCGGGCATATTTCGAACCGCCCACAAGCTACGGACCATTTTTACCTTCCTTACACATCTCCAAGAGAGGGCAATAACCATAAAAAATAAATAAAATTACAATGTATAATTACACCGACCTCCACGTGTTACCTGGCTCTAAGATATGGTAAATTACACGACTAGGGATTTAATTTTCGCCCGGTTCGGCCCGGCCCACCAGGCTCAAGCCGAGCCTATGTCGGGCCTTGAGGGCTCCTGCAAAAATCAGGCTGGGCCAACCCACGGGCTAGAAAACTAGGCCCAGGCCCAAGCCCAGACCTAGGGTATTCGAGCTTTGGGCGGGCCAATGGGCCAGACCTAGGCTCGGGCTTTGGGTAGGCCTAAACAATTTTTTTATTATTTTTTATTTTTTTCCACCAAAATTTTATTATTTTTCATTAAAAATAACTCGGGGGCCTCGGGCGGGTCGGGCCTCGGGCCAAGCTTTTGAGTAGGCCTTGAGGGGGCCGATGGGCCGGACTTCAAAACGATGGCCTAAGCCCAAGGCCTCGGGTTGAGCTTGGGCCCAGAACTAAACGAGTCGGGCCCACCTCGGACCACGACTGGACTTCGGGCCATCCATGGGCCACGGGCCATTTTACACCCTATATACAACCTCTCATCAGATTTATAAAGAATACAATGAGCTTATTTAGTTTAAATTTTTAAGATTTATTTTTTAGAAAATTAAAATTTTTTATTTGTTATATTTTTTAATATTTTCACTAGATTTTTTCAATAATTTAAATAAATTTTTTAAATTTTTAAATACACCTAACATAAATAAACTTAAAAAATATAATATTTACGAAAAAAAAACTTAAAAAATTTTACTAAATACCAAAAATATATATATAAAAAATATGAAAATTTAATATATTTTTCATATTCTTGTGTATTTATTAATTTAATTTTTTTTATAAATATTTTTCTTTTTATATACATTTAAGTAAGGTGCATCTAAAAAGTAAAAAAATTACTTAAAATTTTAAAAAAATTCAATAAAAAAAATACGAAAAATAAAAAATTCAATTTCTAGAAATAGAATTCAAACACACTGAATAAGTTTCATAATTTTAGTATAACTAGTGGTTGGGCATGAGTATTGTACGTGACACATGATTTTTTTTATTAATTATTAATACTGTAATTATATATGTCTCTTAAATTAGTATGTGATATGTATATAAAGTATGGAGACTTATATCTGTAAATTAATCTGTATTCAAAATACAATTAAGAAAGAAATGAATACATATGTACTTAGCTGAAGAATTTAAATGATAAATAAGAAATTTTATAAATATAAATATTAATTTACAGCTAAATGATTAAGATCACAATTTTATCTTAAACAATAAACAATAAACATGCCCTTTAAATATATAGTATTACACAAATATTTTTCTATAACTTCCCTCTTCAATTTTTCATAATCCGTACCTATAATACAATTAAAGGTATGAAATCAATGGCACAATCACACATTTTTATTTAATAGTTCATTTCATAATAATACACTATTACATATTATTTGTATGCTATTGGTATAAAAATGCATTAATATCAATATGTAATTGTAGACACTCCATTTTTGACCGACCTTAAGACTCAGACATCACCGATTGAGCGCTTGGTGATGTTGCATATTGTGCTCGATCTGAGGTTGCGGAGTCTCGGCTACGAGCCTTGCCTCCGGACTTCCGGACTCTTTTGTACTTTGCCTCGGTTTGCGAGCCAGGCTCTGTTTTCTCTGTTTTCTCTTCCCGAAGAGAGGGAGAGGTCTCGTAGATCATCTCTCAGTGGCCGTAGGCTACATTTCGTGGTCGTAGGCCATTTTTCCCGTTTGGAGCTCGGTTTTCGATTTTTCAAAGCCGACAGCCGTATGCCTCGGTTCGGAACCGCTTAACCACCTCCGTTTGCTCTGGTTTTTGGCACATACCTTATTTCCTCCCTTTTGAGGGACATTGTGGTCCGAGAGACCAACTTCGTGGTCGAACAAAGACTTCCGTGCCTATGATGGGTTTGGGGCCCCGTTTGCGCGTTTTGGCCCCCGAGCCTTTCTTGAAAGCATTTTTGGACTCCGACCCAAACTGTAAATAGTCATATTTTGAGCTCCTTTTCATGTTTGATTAAGGACCTTTTGCTGTTTGAGGTCTCCTACTATCACTTGCCTCTTTAACTCTCTTTTAGGCCTATTTTTGCATGGTATTTTAGGCTTACTTGTGAGTTGTTTTGGACTTAGTCATAAACTACAAAATGTCTTGTTTTGAGCCCCTCTTAAACTTTTTTGAGGGGCTCTCTTCGATTTGAGGCCAGCAGCTACCACTTGCCACTTTATCTCACTTTTTGGCCTTTTTGGAGGGAAATTTGAATTTGAATTTCCCCCCCTTTTCTCCCACTCTTTTGCCTATATAAACACACCCCCAGCTCTGGTTTTAGGGGTTAAAAAATTTTGATTTGTAGCTCTCACATTAAATCTCTCTCTCTCTCTACTCTAAGCCTTAAAAACCCCATTGGTTCTTCACCAACCCATAGCCCCACCCTTCCTTCCTCCATTCCAGCAGCTTGAGGTTGTTCTTTAGAGTCTAGGAGTATTGCATTTTGGTCCAAAAGGCTGTCAAAGATTAGTCTTCAAGGGTAAGTCCTCTTCTCCCCCTTTTGACCCTTTTCTTGGTTCATATTCTAGCTCCTTGTGCTTACTTTTTTGAGCTCCGACCCTAACTGAAAATGGCATTTTTTTGAGCTCTATTTCATGTTTGTTTAAGGGCCTCTCACTGTTTGAGGCTTTCTTGTGGCACTTGCTTCTTTACCTTTCTTTTATGCCATTTCCTTGCATAGTATTTTAGGCCTATGTATAAACTGTTTTGAGGCATGTTGTAAACTGTAAAGTGGCTTATTTTGATCCCTTATTCAACATTGTTCAAGGGATCCTCACTTTTTGAGGCTTCCATTTGCCACTTGCCTTTGTATCCCTCTTTTGGCCTTATTTTTGCATGATTTGTTAGCCTCTTGTGCTTCTGTTTTTGGGCTTTAGTCCAAACTGTAAATAGCCTTATTTTGACCCCCCCTTCATGTTTCATTAAGGGGATTTTTCTGTTTGAGGCATCCTTTGTATACTTTGTGTTGAAGCCCTCTTTTTGGCCTTATCTTGCATAGTATTTTAGGCTTTCTTGCGCACTGTTTTGGGTTTGGTCACTAACTGTAAAATACTATATTTTGGGCCCCTCTTCAACATTGTATAAGGTCCCTTATCTGTTTGAGGTCAGAAGCTGCAACTTACTTCATTATCTCGCTTTCGGGGCCATTTTTGCATGCTAGCTTAGCCCCATTTGTGTTCACTGTTTGGCCTTACTTAAAACTGTAAATATGCTTGTTTTGGGGCTGTATTGATTCTTTCTTCACACTTCATGTTCAAATAATGCATGCATTGCATAGCCATAGGTCATTCCATGCGCCTAATTTCATGTTTCGGGACTCATTTCATGCATCGGGTGTCATTTTGCCATCTTTCGGGGCTGTTTTGCATCACTTATTGCCTTTGAAATTTGCATGCTAGTATGCCATATTCCACGCTTCGCCATGTCTTGTTAGAGTGGCATTTCGTGCCTTAGTGTCGGTCATCGGTTTGCGTGCACGTGTGCATGCATTTCGAGTATCTCATTTTCATCTAATGGCCTCTTATGTGAGTGTGGCTGAGGTCCAATCATGTTGGTGTAAGTCCATTATGCATTGTGTATGCCATTTCATTCCATAGCATTGTGTATGCTAGGCTGTATGTTAGCGCATTGCGTATGCCATGTTACCTCGTGCATCGTGTATGCCATTTCATAGCATTGTGCATGTTAGGTTGTATCTTAGTTGCATTTCATGCATATCATGCATATTGCATTGTGTTCGGGATATGAGTTAGCCCGAGCACAGGAAACGAGAGGCGTTTTGTACTTCGAGTGACGGAACGTGTCTCAATTCCCCAGTCACCGACACTCCGGATTATCCATGATGGAGTTAGGTATTATTGTGTTTATATGTGCATTCATTCCATATCGAGTTGTGCCATTCGACTCCTCGACCATCATGCATTGAGATGCGTGATTGGTGACACGAGGATCGAGGTATGCATACATATGTGAAAATACATTGCCATGCCCCTTTCCTGCTCTCTGTTGCAGCAAATCAAGAATCAGCAGCCTTCCGGAGCTTGGTGTGCTTTCCAAGAAACAATTGTAAACAGAGGCTAATTGGGGCATCGCCATGGATTTCTGCGCAAAGGCAACCCGAGCATGCATCATTCATCATCTGGAGAAGAGTCGAGACAGTCTCTGGTTTGCATGCCAATTTAATGCTTTCCTAGTTAAATTTGTTAATTAATTAGGGTTTTGTACATATTTGGACTGTATTATTTATTCGGACTATACTATTCATTTGGGACTGTATATTATTCTTTCGGACCCTCCGAGCGAGGGCATAATTGTAAGAAGTGTGCGTGCGTGTGATGTATGCCTTCTAACCTCACGTCTTTCTCCCTTTTATTTACCTTCTTATGATGGTTAGATTAGGGCATGTTTCAATTAGCATACAGTATGATAGCATGTTTGCATTCATTCATCTGTCTTGCATGCACCGGGCTCGGCGCATCATACTAACTGCATTTGTATTTCAATTCTGAGTTGAATACTTGATAGCTGTTGCATCTCATATGCCATGTTTAGAATAGCTAAGCCTGCTATAGTTGCATTTTTGCATGTGTTGCATTAGGCATTTCTGTATATTTAGGATCATGCGTGAATTTCTAATCGGTTTTTGTTTTGGCTTGGAGTACTCGGTGAGTTTTTATGCTTTAGCATCCTTGCATGCGTGTGAGTGACTGCCATGAATAGCATGCTTACCATGAGGCTATGTGCTTATGTGATATAACTGTCTTGAATGCTTGTGGGTGAAGGTTGGGTTACTTGAATTGGAATAATGCATTGATTGTGCGTCTTACACCCACTAGATAGTGGCAAAATCATCTTTTTAAGCCCACCTGAAGGTGGCAAAATCTGTATTTTAAGCCTACCTGCGGGTAGCACCATCAAACCATTTTTCAAACAAACAAACATGAAATGTTTTGTTCCAATTCAGGCGACTCGGTCTATACTTGTATGCTGTGCGCATCACTTAGTAAATCTAGGCTAATAACTGAAATAAGAACGCACAATGTTTTCAAAATTAGATATCATGGTTAGTAGAGGCCGGTCTTTGACCGGGCGAGTGGGGGTGCTCACGAAGTGACCTTCCCCAATCGTACCCAAGTTCCCGAGCTGAGGCAACTTTGGTGATGACGGACACGTGGCCTTAGGCACGAGTCAGGGTTTCCTAAATTTTCCAAAAATAAAATATTTAGGTGGCGACTCTGTATCTGGCAAAGCAGTCAATGTTTGGCACTTCTTTCAAAAATCTGTTTTCTCAAAACGATTTGTCGGATTTGGACTCTTTGGTTCAAGATTAAGAACCGTAACACAAATCGAGTTCGAGCTGTAGCGAGGCCCCCCGCGGGCTTGTTACAGTAATATATTTTTATACATTAGGGGTTGTTAAGTTTTGTTTTTTGTGCCATGAATATCTTACATGATCAAAAATATAACATTAGTCATTAGTATGTTTTTATTTATGTAGAAAATGTAGAATAATTTTATTTTATTTTATTTTTTAAAATGGAATGATATTGTAACTTAATATTTCAATCGATGCAGAAATTTCATAATTATTTTCACAATATTTATAGATCCATGCTTAAAAGTGTTTGTAGGGTCACTTTCATGAAACGGTCAAGTTACATAATTTATTATGGTATCTATAAGTAATTGGTATATAACAAAAATTGATCGAAACTTTTTATTTGATATACTTACTTTCTGTATTGTTGAGTTGTTGTGATAATATTTGGGTATTTGATTTTTTTTTCCTTATAATTTGACCAAAAGGTGTGCATGAGGTATATTATTTTTTTTAAAATTTCTGTTGGCTACATATTTTGTACAGGCCAATCACAGTTCAATACGTAGTAGAATGAGGGCAATATGGGAAAACAATTCAAATCTTCAATCGTAATCACACACGTGGCAATTAGTATTGGTTATTGTGGATCTGCATAGTACTGGATCAGTAAAGAGAAGCAAGATGATGTGGCTTTAACAGTTACTCGTATATTTAAATTCAAAATCAAGAGGGAAGCCTAACTGCAGACATGACGTAGTGGAGCTAATTGTGAGGAAATATGATCAACGATCATGGAGGGATGATTCGACGGTTAGAAACTCATTTCGACGGTTATTATTGAAAAGTATAAATAGCAGAGAAGGCCCCAGAAAGAACCCCCAGACTTAGATCCAAAGAAGCAGTTTTATCTACTTTATTTTCCTTCCAGTTTTTACATTTCTTGTTCTTTACATTTCTGTACTTCAAATTCCTGCACTGCACTTCGTTCATAGGAGTAGTTTCAAGTAGCTTGTTGTTGTAAACCTCTACGAGGCTGAATTGGATTATTGTAAGTCTTTCATTTTTACTTAATGAAATGCTACAATTGTTTTTCATTTAATCGTTGTTTGCTTAATTCTCCTAAACAAAGCCACTAGTAAAAGTCCTCTTCATTGAGGCTGAAAGAACTAAAACACAATCGTCTGATAATTGGTTGGCAATTAATTTTCTGTAAGGACTGATTGATCCTTGCTGGCACGCCTAAAATTGCAATAATAACCTTCGAAAGCCAAAAAAGCCAACATATATTTTTGGCACGCCTGGTGGGACTAATTGAAATGGCTAGATGTAGGAGACAATGAGAAAATGAATGCTTGGAAGAAGGTGTGGAAGGAGAGGTAGAAATACCTAATCCAAAGGATAATGTGGTAATACATCCTGTGGAAGTACTTGTCTTATCAGAACCTATAGTTAAATAGACCAGCACTTTGGAGCAAGTACCACATGTTCAAAATATCAAACGAGGCCATGGAGTTGGACCATCCACTATTCCATCTACTCAGCCAATAAATCCATGGGGAGGCTTAGTAGATGCCATGGGACAGCAGTTAATGAACACAATAGAAAGATGGGCAATATCCTTTATGGATCGAATGAATACCCATCAACCAACTAACACAAGGCATATGGAGGAAATTTCAAATGTCCCTCAGCAAAGATTGGCTAGAGATAAACAGCCTATGCAAAATAATGGACATACTAATGGTCAAACTAGTAATTAAAACTATGAAAGACCATCACCTCAGTCTTGGCATGAGCCTCTTTCGAGGCCTGTGACAAATCAAAATGCCTCATTACTTAACAATGAAGCCGTGCAAATCGGTGGATCTAGGCCAACACAAGAAAATGGCATGGCATAAGGATGTTTCCAAATCCCATGTTCGAAGCCATACCTGACACGAGGGGGTTCACTAATCCTTTGTTCGAATTGCACTGGGGTTGGAAGGGTTTCTACTTGGAAGAGACACAACAGCTGTTCCAGCACCTTTCGTAGGTCCTTTCGCAGGACAGGCTCAGAGGGGTCACCCATTCCCTCAACAGCAGTCAGCACCACAAGGACAACCAGTCTCAAATATACCTCTATATGGACCAAGAGGACTTCAGGCACAAGGTTTTCCACCAAATCCTGTGTCTATTCCTCCAGTGGTTGTTCAACAAGCACAAAATATGGTCCTTAGGGACCAAATTGCTAATATTGTGAGAGAAATGTGTGGACCTATGGCTCGGGGGGTTCAAACTCCTGTATATAGGAAACCATATCCAGAATGGGTAGATATGGTACATGAATACCCAAGAGGGTTTATAATATCAGACTTTGTTTTTTTTTTTTTTTTTTTTTTTTTTTTTTTTTTTTTTTATGGGAATGGAAACCAGTCAATGGTAGAACATATTACTAGGTTCGCTGTCCAATGTGGTGAATTTACCAATAATGATTACATGAAGTTAAGACTGTTCCTAAATTCTCTAACTGGGGTAGCTTTTATGTGGTATATTAACCTTACACCTGGCTCTATCCAAACTTGGCAACAAATAAAGGAGGCATTTTATGTCCAATCCTTCCAAACGGAGCCAAAAGTTTCCATGGCAGACTTGGCAAGGTTGAGTCAAAGGTCTGATGAGAAAGTTGTTCAATTTATTGCCAGATTTAAAAGAACATGAAACAAGTGTAGAGTCATTTTTCCAGAGCTTGAATTTGTGAGATTGGCTCAAAATGGCTTAGAGTTTAGGCTTCGAAAGAAGTTTGACTCAAATGAGTTTAGAGACTTAGTGGAATTAACCTATAAGATGTCTAGGTATAAAACATTATTAGAGGAAAAACAAGATAAGGGTAATGCATCATACAAGACATATTATAGAGATCCTAACTATGAAATTGATGCAGCAGAGATCGTAGAAAAAGAGCTTGTGATCTGTGAGGCATTAATTCATAAGAACACTACAATAGACCAGCAGTTTAAAAAGAAAGACCTTCATAGGAAATATTCTTTCAATTTAACAAAGACAGATGACATTTTTGATCATTTGCTTACTGCAAATTTCTTAAAGCTACCAAAGGGGGTCAAAATTCCTTCCCCACAAGAACTTAAAGGAAAAATGTATTGTAAATGGCATAATTCTTGGTTCCATTCAACTAATAACTGTATTGTTTTTCGGGACAGGATCTAAGAGCAGATTCGAAAGGGGAGTTTAAAATTTCCAGCTAAAGCAGAAAAGGCTATGGGGATTGACACTAATCCATTCCTAGAAATTAGAGAAGTTGCAGCCAATGTTATTGTGCCAGACTTCCATAACTTGTCCTCGAAGGAATTGGAAGAGGTTAATGTGCAAATGTATGTTGCCAGCTAGACTATTGTCAAGAAAGATGCTAAAAGTTCACTAGTTGATGGACAAGGCTTTGCAGACCAAAGGGAAGACTCGGATGAGGAGGCACTGGATGATGACTCTTTAGAGGCAGCTGTTATGCAAAGAATGTGTCCCAGATGCAGGTTGAGCTACAAGTGGTTGAAAGGGCTTCTGATTGATGGGAAGCAGTATTACAAGGATGTGCAGATGCGTCCTAAACCAACCAGTACCTATAATAAGAGGCCATATCCAACTGGTCCTAGACAGCAGCCATTCATGGTTGAGCCAATAGCCACTAGAGTGCACTCCAAGGGCAAGAGACCTCTACATGAGTTCAGACCACCCAACTATTACAGAATAGAGGGCAATCATCCTGAGAGGAGACTTGAAGTGGGCTCAAGTTATGGGATCAAAGCCAGAGATTGACCCCATAGACTACCCTCACACAAAATGAAAAGTGGCCACCTTTATGGAAGGCTTGAATCAGACCCAAAATAGGGAGTCAAGGCCAAGCAGTGGCCTTCACAGCCAGCTTCGAAATTGGCTTCGAAGAAAGAAAGAGATAGTTCAACAACTGAGCTAGTGGGTTCATGGGTACCTGGAGTTCCAGATTGGTTTGTTATGCAGAACAAACCTAGGGAAATGTCTACTTAAAGAAATGTTGTTGGAGATCAGGGTAGGATGGTTAAACCTCCCTTGGTGGCTCCAAATAATTGGGTGTTACTAAAGCATCCAAAAACAAAGGAGCCAAATACGGTCCCAGTGATTTCTAGATCCCAAAGGAGGAAGATCCAGCGAAGGTACACTCAGTACCAAAAGGATCTGAAAGAAAGTGGGAAAAGCTCTTCATTGGTCCAGCCAAAGGACCAGACAGAGGGAAGAAAAAGTCCAAAGTTAGATTGTAGTCCAAAATTGATTCCTCAAGACATAAGGAGTTGCAGCAGAGAGCAATTGGCCAAAGTTCACTCCGAACTGAAAGTCAAAGAAAGATCCAGTTTAACAGGATTGGAAAGGGCTTTGATGGCAAGCGATAGTGAGACAGAGGGAGAAGTTGGCCTAGGCCAAAGGAAGGAGATGGTTGAGGAGGAAATGTTTGAAGCCTTCATGGCTGAACAGACATTTTTGGTCGAAAAATCAGTAGAAACAGACCATTCGAAGGAGGTCATTAATACTAAAGTGCTAGAATGCAGCATGGAAGATGTTTCTGAAGTAATTGAACAAGATAGCCTGGAAAAGAAGCAAATACAGCCAATGGTCCAATTTGGCTTGTTTCCTCCAGTGTCAGTGAATATGGTGCATATACTACCACAGGAGTTCCAGGCTGAGGATGAGAACTAAAAAGGTCAGGAGATTGACCCAATTCCAGTTTCTAGTGAAGACTCACAGGTTAGTATGGTGCAAGATGAATCCGAAGTGGCCATACCAATGGAAACTAGAGACGAGAGTGAGGAAGAGGTGAGTATTAAACTCTCATATCCTTTTGAGTATCCTACGACATCCATGACACAGCATGTCAAACCCTTGTATATCAAGGCCTTCTTCGATGGAATACAGATAAACTGGGTATTGGTGGATAATGGGGCAGCAGTAAACCTACTTCCGAAATCTTCCTTGAAGAAACTAGGAAAAAAGAACCCCAGATTAATCCCAACCAGCACAACCATTGTTGGTTTCGCTGGAGACAAACAGATGGCTCAGGGTATTTTGCCTATCAACCTGAGTGTGGAAACCAGGGATTGCATGACGACATTCTTCGTTATCGACAGCAATGCTAAGTATAATGCTCTGCTTGGTAGGGATTGGATTCACACCAACAAATGTGTGCCTTCCTTTCTATATCAGAAGATAATGATGGCCTTGTGCAATAGAGAGACAGAGGAGATTAATGCAGACCCTCAACTCTTCATAGCTTGTGCAGACTTTGCAGAGGCCAAATTGTATATTGAAGGAGTGACACCACTCAGTAAACTGAGAAAACCTGATGAATCAGCCGAAGTGACGGCTGATGAGAAATTAGCACACTTGAAGCACTTAGTCCAGGAAAGTGCTGATGAAGAATTTGTCACCAAGAATGACAATGATGCCTGGTTGTAGGAAAAAAGATGGAACCCAGGAGGCTAGATCTTTGGCTTTAATTAAGTTCTCAATATTGGACATAAAATCAATAGTCCAGAAAGTGCAAGAGCAAGAGAAAGAAGCTATGGTAGTTGGCAAGTAGGAGCAGCAACAGGCCAGGGTTTTGGCTTTTGATAAATATTGCGCATTAGACATTGAAACAAAAGTCCAGGAGATACAAGAAGAAGAAGCCTTATGGACAGACTTTGTCTATGAGGAGGAAGACAAAGATGTTGAATCAAAGAAACTGAGAGCAGAACAAAGCAAGGAGATTGCTTCGAAGACAGAAGAAATAAAAAAAGAAGTATCAGTAAGTTCTCAGATACAAGACCCCTTTGAAGAAGTTAACTTAGGGGAAGGTTCTACACAGCAACCCACCTACATTAGTGCTTGGTTAAGTGCTCTTGACAGGGACCAGTTGTTGATGGTCTTAAAGAGATATAAAGATTATTTTGCATGGTCTTATAATGAACAACTAGGGTTGGACAGGTCATTAATAGAACATAGGCTCCCTATAAAGCCTAATTTCAAGCCATACAAGCAAAAACTAAGAAGGATGAGTCCTGAAGTGATTCAGAAGGTCAATGAGGAAATTCTTAGGCTTTTTAAGGCAGGCTTTATTAGGACAGCCAGGTATGTTGAATGACTATCCAATATTGTGTATGTAGTTAAGAAGAATGGTAAAATGAGGATATGTATCGATTTCAGAAACCTGAGTTTAGCAACTCCAAAAGACAAGTACCCCATGCCCATAGTAGATTTATTGGTGGATAGTTCAGCAGGGCACAAGATTTTATCAATGATAGATGGGCACTCTGGTTATAACCAAATCTGCATTGCAGAAGAGGATATCCACAAGACAACATTCAGATGTCCTGGGAACATTGGCACCTTCGAATGGGTTAAAATGCCATTTGGCCTGAAGAATGCTGGGGCTACATATCAAAGGGCTATGAACACTATCTTTCATGATCTCATTGGAGGATATTTAGAGTGTTACATTGATGACATTGTAGTAAAGTCTCAATCCATGAAAGAACATTTGTTTCACTTGGAAGTAGCTTTTGAAAGAATGAGAAAGTTTAAGTTAAAACTTAATTCTCTCATATGTGCTTTTGGTGTATCAGCTGGAAACTTCTTGGGCTATGTAGTACACAAGAAGGGAATACAGATTGATCAGAACAAAGCCAAAGTTATCATTAAAGCCAAACCTCCATCAAGTAAGAAAGAAGTACAAAAATTCCTTGGACATGTTAATTTTCTTCAAAGATTTATTTCTAATACTGCAGGGAAAGCTAAAGTATTTTATTCCTTATTAAGGTTAAAAGATGAAGAGAAGTTTGTGTAGACAGTGGAGCATCAAACTGCTTTCGAAGGTGTGATAACCCTGTCCCCTATTATGCTAATTGGTCCTTAATACGAATGTGATTATGTGTTTTGATATGATTTTGTGTGCCATTATGTGAAAATATGTGGTTTTGAATTTCTATCTATTCACCGTAGGAATATCTGTTCGATTATCTACTTTGGATATTAAATTGAAGGTCTTATCGACCACAAAAATCGAAACTGACTATGCCATTGTGATAGGCATAATTTTTAGAGCCCATAGTGAAATTTAATTGAAAATTGATTCGAACCAGATTAAATTGATTAAATTAGTAAATTGGTGCTCAATTATTTTAATATTAAGAATTTTGATTAAAAGAGCTTTTAGTGGGCCACTTTCACTTAAATTCCCTCTTTAGTTTATTTTGGCTGATTTTTGACTCTAAGAGTAGAGAGATGGTTGGCTAAAGAGGGTGAGAGAAGAAGAATTGTGTTTGGCTCAAGTTTGTGAAGAATGAGAGGATTAAACTCAAGATTTTGCTATAGATTGGGAGAATTAAGCCTCTAGGTGAGTAATTCATGGACCCTAGTTGTAATCTTGTGAGTCCAAGGTTGGTTGACGACCAAGAGTAAGGATTGGAATGAAATTGAGTTGATCATGTTGAATTGAAGGTTAATGTATGCTTGCATGTATGTAATTGCTTGGGATTTGCATGTTTGAGTTTGAAATACTTGATCTATGTAAGTTTCTAGTTGAAGCTCATGTTTGCAATCACCATTTGCACTATGTAAGTTGAAATGAAGGTAATATATCACATGCATGTACAATTTATAAGAGTAGGAGCTTTGAATGCATGAATTTGATGAGTTGGTGATGAGTTTGGGTTAATTTGGGACATGCAAGTGTTTGATTCATGAAATTGAGCTTCATAATGATATAATTTGGTGTTTGTATCATGTTAGCACAAGTATATTTGAAGTTTGAGCTATTATATGCATAAAATGTTGATTGGAAGGTCAAATTGAGCTCAAAAAACAATTTTGGGTTTTATAGAATTTTGATGTCTGCTCAAGCGGGGAACTTGCCGCTCGACTGTGAAATACGTGCTCCTAGAACTTTTTGCAGACATGGTATCTGCTCGAGCGAGGAAGTTCACGCTCGAGCGGGGAGCCATGTAGAGAGGCCTTCCGTTTGAGCGCCAGAGTGCACGATCGAGCGTAAATTTGACCTAACCAGTACTTTTACAGGCCTCAAGGGTCCGCTCGAGCGGGGAAGTCCATGCTCGAGCGGGGACCCTTTTTTTTGAAATTTTGAAAAGACATTCTGTGTTTCATTTTCTGTTCTCTTTCACTTCTAAGTACTCTTAGGCATGCATTGAGCGTTGTAATTGAGTTAAAGAGATAAGAATGAAGCCTAGAGAGAAATATGTGAATTAAGGAACGGATTGAATTGTTTGTGACCCTTTTGTGTTCATGGAATATGTAGGGTCGAGCTCCAGGGCAAACCAACCAACTGATCACTATGAGTAATATTGATATTTTGAAGCTTGTCATTTGTCCAACTGCTTAATTTCCTTATAAGCCTTATAAGTTTGACATGAATGAATGGGCCAGAGGCTAGTTTGACATGAATGAATGGGCCAGAGGCCAGTCTGACATGAATGAATGGGCTAGAGGCTAGTCTGACATGAATGAAATTTTGAATGGGCCAAAGGCCAGTTTGACATAAAAGTTTGAATGGGCCAAAGGCCAGTTTAACATGAAAGTCTGAATGGGCCAAAGGCCGGTTTGACGAATGGAAGATAAATGGGCCAAAGGCTAGTATGTTCAGAACCACAATCACTTGACTTAAATTGCGTATATATATGTTAAATAGAAATATGAATTGGGCCTAAGGCCATTTAAAGCATGTTGTTCTACATATCGTTTGTATAACTTCTTTATTTGATATTATTCACTGGGCTATCGCTCACGCTCATTCACGTGTTTGTAGGTGAGCCAAGAGAAGTCTAAACCCAGCCCCAGTGAAGTCTGTATGGAACAACAAAGGTTTTGAAAAGTTAGCCCTTATGTCTCACGCATGAGACTCACTTTCGCCCTTTTGTCATTCTGTTTTATTTTTGTCATGTGGGCGAGGACTTTGAATATGTCTGTATATAGTTTTCATGGGTTGACCTAGTTTTAGATGATCCTGTCTGTACAGGACTTCATGGTACTGTATTTCAGTTGTGAGTTATTAATGTACATATGTATGGTTTATTTTGATGTGCCATGTAAGCACAGCTCTATGGACAAAGTTTTAAATTTTGCTTCCGTTTGGCTCCTTTACTCTGATGAGTTATGTCTGACTTGATTTGAGGCTGTAGGTAATCTCAGGATTACTGGTTGATTATGTCCTTAACCCATATGGGTGGGTTCGGGTCATGACAGAGTGGTATCAGAGCACGAGTTAATAACTCACACACTTGTCCAATAGAGCAATAAACGTCTAGAAAAGATCTAGGATGCATTCATGTGATAAGTATGAAATTGAAAGCATCAAGAATACGCTTTAATGTTTAATGTGAATGACTATGTGTTGTGAGTTTGTGAACTACTTGCATTTCAAATTATTTGAATACGTATGTGTAGACACCCCATTTTTGACCGACCTTAAGACTCAGACGTCACCGATTGAGCGCTTGGTGATGTTGCATACTGTGCTCGTTCAGAAGTCTCAGAGTCGCGGCCGTGCGCTTGCCGGACTTAGAACTCTTTTACATGCCTTGCCTCGGTTTGCGAACCGGACTCGGTTTTCTCTGTTTTCTTTCTGAGGAAGGTAGTCTAGGCTATCTCGGTGGCCGTGGGCTACATTTCGTGGCCGTAGGCCATTTTGCCCATTTCGGAGCCCGGTTCCCGATTTTCGGAGCCGTTAGGCCGTGTGCCTCGGTTCGGGACCGCCAACCATCTCCGATTTCTCCGATTTTTGGCAAGTGCCTCTGTTTTATCATTCCGAGGGACATTGGTGTCTCAGATACCCACTTCGTGGCCGAACGCCACTTTCGGTGCTTACAGCCCATTTTCGGGACCCCTAACTGCGTGATTTGGGCCCCGAGCATTCATTTTGCATTAGTTTTTGTTCAATTTTGGCAGGTACCTCCGTTTTAGCACCAGGAAGATCACTGGAGGGTGGGAGGACAGCAATTGTCTCAGAAAACCAGTTTCGCTCCTCCGACGTCCGTTTTGCTCACTTCCGGGCTAATGTTGAACACCCTAAGGATATTTTCTTCGAGCCGAGACTACATATTTGTGATGAGGGGACATGGGAGGACCCTAAAAAGTGGTGGTCGGCCAGTAATTGTGATTTTCATTTTTGAGCTTCTCTTTCAAATGCAATGTTGTGTCTCCTGTTTCAGAGTTGCCAAATTCCAACCATGGGGCCTTGTTCTACACACCTGGGAGGACACCAAAAAGTGGTGGTCGGCCAGTAATTGTGATTTTCATTTTTGAGCCTTTCTTTCAAATGCAATGTTGTGTCTCATGTTTCAGAGTTGCCAAATTCCAACCATGGGGCCTTGTTTTACACACCTGGGAGGACACTAAAAAATGGTGGCCGGCCAGTAATTGTTCACTTCATTTTTAGCCATGGCCGGCCGGCCATGGGGAGTGGCTGGCCGACCAGTGGGGTGGCCGGCCGGCCATCTTCAAAAAAAACACCTGGCCGGCCTACTTTCTGCTTTTGAGCACTTTACAGCTGTCCAGCTGTTTTTCAAAATATTTCAGCCCTCCAGGGGATATTTTGAGAGGGAAAGCTTGGGTGCATTTCCCTCCCCTTTTACACCCCTTTTGGTCCATTTAAGGGGCTGATGAGCTCCTTTGTTAGGGTTACAAAAATTCTTCTCAAGAGCATATCTCCCATAGCCTCCATCTTCATCTCCAAAACCCTAAAAAAATCTTCAAGTCCCTAGCTCATTCCTTCATCAACCCCAAGCCTCACCATCACCACCTCCATTCCAGCAGCAAAGGGAGCTTTTTCAGAGACTAAGAACCAGCAAATTGAAGCCAAGAAGCATCCAAAGACTTGTCTTCAAGGGTAAGTCTCTATTTCCCTTTTTCTAACATATTTTTGCTTCATTTCTTTACCCTATTTTCTTGTGGTTTTGGGCTCTGACCCCTACTGGTTTTAGGCCTATTTTGAGCCCCTCTTCAAAATTGAAGAAGGGCTCAATCTTGTTTGGCACCTCTATGATGCTCTTCCTTCAAAATCATCTTTTATGCCAATATTTTGCATGCTTTGTTTAGCTTATGAATGATCCATTTCCGAGCATGAAATAAACTGTGAGTGGGCCTATTTTGAGCCCCTCTTAAACATTGAAGAAGGGCTCAATCATGTTTGGCCTCTCTATCATGCACTTGCTTTGTAATTCTTCCAATTTACCGTAAAATTGCATGGTTTCTTTAGCCTATTTGAAGTCTGATTTTGAGCATGCCATTAACTAAGATTGAGCTTATTTTAGGTCCCTCTACAACATTGTAGAAGGGATAAATCTTGTTTGGGGCCTCCATGCATGGCCTCTCTTTATACCTCTCTTTGGCCCCATTTTGCATGCCTCTTTAAGCTTATTTGGCTTCTGATTTCAGCCTTCATCAGGCCTGAAAAGAGCCTTATTTTTGTCTTCTTGTCATGTTTTGTTAAGGGTCTTAGGTGGTTTGGTGATGTCTTTTGGTACTTCATGTTATACCCTCTTTGGTTCCTTATTTTTGCATGCCTTGCTAGCTCATCATGCTCCTGTTTTTGAGCCTTCATCAGGCTTGGAAAGAGTCTTAAAATAACTCATTGTTCATTTTTTGTTAAGGGTCTTAGGCTGTTTGGTGCCTCCTTTTGATACCTCATGTTATAGCCTTTGTTGGCTCATATTTTGCATGCTATATTAAGCATATCTACATACTGAATTCGGGGGTGTCATCTCTTGTAAATGTGCATATTTTTGGTCCCTCTTTAATGTTTTAGAACTATATTTTTCAGTTTGAGCATTGTACATATCACTTGTTTCATTGTTCCCCTATTTTCTCCCATTTTTGCATGATGTTTTTGCCATACTTGTGATTGTTGTTTGGACATTCTTTGTACTGGAAAAATGCTAGTTTAGGGGCTGCTTAGCATCTGTCTTTACACTTCATGTCCACATTGTGCATGATTGGCATAGTCAGAGGCCATTTAAGGTATATAACATTGCATTCAATTTAATTATAATAATTTTTTAATTTTTTTTTTTATTTTTGCTGTTTTTTTTTTCATTTTATTTTCATTATTCCATATCTCATATTTGCATGCCATTTCATGCCTTCATTCATTGCATTTTGCGTGCGTATTGCGTGCCACGCATTCGCGCATTTTTCAACACGGGCTCTTCTTTAGTGTTATGTGAGCTCTCTCACATGGCTATAGTCCAAGTATAAGGATAATTCACATTTTATTTTTTTATATGCCATTTCTTTTTTTGCATGTGTGCCCATGTGTGTGTTTGTGCACGCATTTTTCATTCATTTCTTTTCAATGTGAGTGTATGTGTGTGGGCTCATGTTAGTGTCTCCTCATTTTGCATCATGTATTTTACATCATTGCATATGCATGCATCATGCATATGCTGCCTTTTGTTGCGTGTTCTGTGCTGTATTTTCATTTTTTTCACACTCACTATCGATGGCCTCGGTGTATGTGTGTGGTGAGGCCATCTCTCCTCTGGTGTAAGCCATGTGCATCGCATATCATTTTTTCCTATTATTGCATTATGTATGTTTTTTTTTTTTTTTGTGTGTGCGCACACAACATTTTTCATTATCTCATTTTAGTCTCATTGTATATCATATTTCAAGCCATTTCATGCATTTATGCCATTGCCTCGGTTTGCGTGCCCGTGTGCACGCATTTCGAGGTACTTCACTTTCATCCGACGGCCTCTTATGTGAGTGCGGCCGAGGCTCTCTCATGTTAGTGTAAGTCCAATTTGCATTCTGTATGCCATTTCATGTCTATATGTCACCGCCTCGGTTCGCGTGCCCGTGAGCACGCATTTCGAGGCATCTCACTTTAGTCTCATCGTATATCATATTTCATGTCATTTCATGCTTTAGTATCATCACCTCGATTTGCGTGCCCGTGTGCACGCATTTCGAGGCATCTCATTTTCATAAGCATTGTGTATGCTAGGATTGTATTTTAGTTGCATTCATGCATATCATGCATATTGCATCGTGTTCGGGATAGGAGTTACCCCGGGCACGGGAAACGAGGCGCGTTTCGTACTCCGAGTGACGGAACGGGTCTTAATTCCCAAATCACCTACACTCCGGATTGCCCATGATGGAGTTAGGTTTTGTTGTAGCGTTCATATGCATTCATCCTATATTGAGTTGTGCAATTCGGCTCCTTGGCCATCATGCATCGATATGCGTGATTGGTGGCACGAGGATCGAGGCATGCATATATTTGTGAAATATATTGCTATGCCCTTTTCCTGCTCTCTGTTGCAGCAAAATCAAGAATCAGCAAGTCTTCGGAGTCTGGCACGCATTTCGAGAAATATTGCAAACAGAGGCTAATTGGGGCATCCCAGTGGATTTCCGCACCAAGGCAGCCCAGCATACATCACTCATCAGTAGCAAGGCAGTCCCTAGCTTGCATGCCAGTTTTACTTTTTCGTAATTAATTTGTTAATTAATTAGGAATCTGTATATTTATTCAGACTGTATTATTCTTTCATTTCGGACTGTATTATTATTTATTCGGACCCTCTGCGCGAGGGCATGACTGTAATAAGGGTGTGTGAGTGTGATGTATGTCTTCCAATCCCACGTCTTTCTTCCCTTTTATTTACCCGCTTATGATGGTTAGATATAGGGCATATTTCAATTAGCATAACAGTATGACAGCATGTTTGCATCATTCATCTGTTTTGCACGCACCGGGCTCGGCGCATCATACAAACTGCATTTGTATTTAAATTCCAAATTGAATACGTGTTAGTTGTAGTATTCCATATGCCATATTTAGGATAGCCGAGCCTGCTATAGTTTGCATTTTTGCATGCGTTGCATTAGGCAATTCTGTATACTTAGGATCATGCATAATTTCTAATCAGTTTTTGTTTTGGCTTGGAGTACTAGGTGAGTTTTATGCTTTAGCATCCTTGCATGCGTGTGAGTGACTGCCATGAATAGCATGCTTACCATGAGGCTATATGCTTATGTGATATAACTGCCTTGAATGCCTGTGGGTGGAGGTTGAGTTACTTGGATTGGACAATTCATCAAATGTTTGTTTTAAGCCCACTAGATAGTGGCAAAATCACATTTTTCTAAGCCCACCTGAGGGTGGCAAATCCACGTCTTAGCCTACTTGCGGGTAGCACCATCAAACCATTTTCAAACAAACAGACATGAAATGTTTTGTTCCAATTCAGGCGATTCAGTCTATACTTGTATGCTGTGCGCATCACATAGTAACCTAGGCTAATAATCGGAATAAGAACTCGCAATGTTTTCAAAATCAGATATCATGGTTAGTAGAGGCCGGTCTTTGACCGGGCGAGCGAATGCTCACGGTGACCTTCCCTAATCGTACCCAAGTCCCCGAGCCGAGGCAACTTTGGTGATGACGGACACGTGGCCTTTGGCACCGAGTCAGGGTTTCCTAAATTTCCCATTTTAAAATATTTAGGTGGCGACTCTGTATCTGGCGAAGCAGTCCATGTTTGGCACTTCTTTCAAAAATCTGTTTTCAAAACGATTTGCCGGATTTGGACTCTTCGGTTCAAGATTGAGAACCGTGACATTTGAGTCCTTCGAACTGTAGTGACCCAATATCGAACTAGAACGGGGGGGGGGACTCGCACTCCTTTCCCCCGGGATGCGTTCGGGTCTACAGTATGCCCTCTAGTATATGCATGTTTGTGAAATTTTTGTACAAAGTATAATGCAAGTTTAATCAGATGGTGAGAACAAGAGGTGATGGGATAGAGGAGTCCTCTACTGCCAAAATAGACAGAATGGAAAGACTAATACAGGAAATGGCAGAAACTTTGAGACAATAACAGGAGTGGCAACAACAGTGGCAGCAACCACACCCACCACCTCCACCTTCGGCACCACCCGTGCCAGATAATCAGAATGATGATCGGATAATAGTTCTCACCAAAGAATTCAAGAAAATGAAACTACCACAATTCCATGGTGGATTAGACCCGTTGAAAGCCGAAGCATGGGTTCTCGGCATTGAGAAACTATTTGAAGTGTTCCCTTGCTCGAAGACATAGAAAATGCTTCTAGCCACTTTTATGCTAGAAGACGAGGCATAAAGATGGTGGATGTTAATGCGTGAGAATCATAAAGATGTTGATTGGGAAAAATTCCTGGAAATTTTCTATGACAAGTACTTCCCGCAGTGTGTTCGGGACAGGAAAGTAGCAGAGTTCATGGAACTAAGGCAAGACAGTATGACTGTAGCTGAGTATGAGGCCAAATTCACTGAATTGGTCAGGTTTGCACCACATGTGATTGGCACTGATTACAAGAAAGCGAGGTACTTTGAAGGTGGGTTTCGAAGTGACATTTTAGAAAGAGTGAATGTCTTGAAGCTGGATACCTACATTGGGGTGCTAGACAGAGCCATCATATCAGAGGCTAACATAGCTAGATAGGCTAAGCCACCAACAGAGTGGAAAGGCAACAAAAGGCAAAGCTTCTTCTCAAAGAAGAAATTTTCGAAAAAGCAAAACACGGGCTCTTTAAATACTTTGAATTCTTCCCGAGACACAGCTCCCATGTGCAATATTTGTAGCAAAAGGCACCGCGGAGTTTGTTACCGTGTGTCAGGAGCCTATTTTAAATGTGGTAAACAAGGGCATATAGCCAAAGATTGTAACTAGAACAGTGGCAAGATAGCTGCAAGTTCTACTGCATCGATTCCAAAACCAAGAAATACTATGAGACTTGCTACCACCGGGGATGTCTTGAGACAAAAAAGAGTTTTTGCGCTTGTTCTGGGCGATACACGGAATGCTAACACAGTTGTCTCAGGTACTATTTCTATATGTAATCAGGATACTTTTGTGTTAATTGACTCCAGATCCACACACTCTTTTGTGACATGTGCATTTGCATCTAGACTGAGTAGACCTCTAGAATTATTGCCATATCTGCTATGTGTGTCTGCTCTATCTGGGGAATCTGTACTGTGTGAATCTGTATATCGTTTTTGTGACATGCGTGTTGGGAATGCCATTTTATATGTGGACTTGTTACCCCTGAACTTTAGGCATTTTGATATAATTTTGGGCATGGACTGGTTAACTAAATATTGTGCCACCATTGACTGTGTGACAAAATGAGTTGTGTTTAGACCACCAAAACAAGAAGAAATTGTGTTTGTGGGTAATGAGGTAGTGCCTCCACCTTATTTAATATCTGCAATGAAGGCATGTAAACTGATCAGGAAGGGGTGCCAGGGTTATTTATGTTATGTGTTGTCTGAACAATCTATGAATGTTGAATTGAATGACATCCCTATTGTTAGAGAATTCCCAGATGTGTTTCCAAATGAATTACCAGGGGAATTAGTTGACAGGGAGATAAAGTTTACTATTGAAACTGCGCCAGGCACCCAGCCCATTTCTAAAACTCTCTACAGAATGGCTACTGTTGAAATAAAAGAACTGAAAGAACAGTTGCAAGGCCTGCTTGACAAGGGATTTATTCGACCTAGTACTTCGCCTTGGGGTGCACCGGTTTTGTTTGTGAAAAAGAAGAATGGAACTTTGCGTTTGTACATCGATTACCGGGAATTGAACAAGGTAACAATGAAGAATAAATACCCTTTACCCCGTATTGACGATCTGTTTGACCAGTTGCAAGGATCACAGGTGTTTTCTAAGATTGATTTGAGGTCCGAGTATCATCAGTTGAAAGTTTGGGCAGAAGATGTTGAGAAAACCGTATTCAGAACGAGATATGGACATTTTGAGTTTCTTGTTATGCCATTTGGAGTGACTAATGCTCCGGCAGCATTTATGGACTTAATGAACCAAATTTTTAAAACCTACCTTGACGAATTTGTTGTGGTTTTTATTGATGATATTTTGATATACTCCAAGAATAGACTTGAACATAAACATCATTTGAGAACTGTCCTACAAATACTCCGGAAAAGGAAATTATTTGCTAAACTAAAGAAATGTGAGTTTTGGTTGGATGAAGTTGTTTTCTTAGGGCATGTGATCAACAAGGAAGGAATTTCAGTGGACCCACAGAAAATAGAGGCAATTGTAAATTGGCCTACACCGACCAATGTAACAGAAGTCTGCAGTTTCATGGGCTTAGCCGGGTACTACATGAGGTTTGTGAAAATTTTTTCCAAGATAGCTGTACCTCTTACCCAATTAACTCGCAAGGGGCAATCATTTGAATGGAATGACGAAAGAGAAGCTGCCTTTCATGAATTGAAAACAAGACTGACCACTGCACCAGTTTTGACACTACCATCAGGTATAGAGAATTTTGTGATTTTCAATGATGCATCTTATAAAGGTTTAGGTTGTGTATTAATGCAGAACGGAAAGGTTATTGCTTATGCCTCCCAACAGTTAAGACTGCATGAGAAAAACTACCCAACACATGACTTAGAATTAGCCGTAGTTATTTTTTCTTTGAAAATCTGGCGACATTATCTGTATGGAGTAAAGTGTGAAGTTTACACGGATCACAAAAGTCTGAAATACTTTTTCACGTAGAAGGAGTTGAATATGCGACAGAGGAGATGGCTGGAACTGATAAAAGATTATGATCTAGAGATTTAGTATCACCTCGGGAAAGCTAATACAGTTGCTGATGCCTTGAGTAGGAAATCAACGGGGAGTATGGCTTGTTTGCTTACTGAACAGACAGAGATCTTGCAAGATTTCGAGAAATCTGAAATTGAAGTGGTAATGTGTGTACAGGGCGGATTGATAGCCGCTATTACAGCTGAGCCGGCAATCATTGATGAAATCAAGCAGAAATAGAAAGAGGATGAATTCCTTAAGAAAGTGATTGATGAATTTGAGACAAGTCCGAAAGCAAAGTTTAGCATTGAAAATGAAGTGTTGAAATTTCAAAACCAAATGTGTATCCCAGATATTCTGGAACTAAAGAAGAGTGTTTTAGATGAAGCCCATAGCTCCGTATTCGTTATGCATTCGGGTAACAATAAAATGTATCGGGATTTAAAACAAACCTATTGGTGGCCTAAAATGAAAAAAGAGATTGCAGAATATGTGTTTAAGTGTCTTCAATGTCAGCAAGTTAAAGCTAAACATCAGAAACCAGGCGGTCTACTGCAACCTCTTTCTATTCCTGAATGGAAGTGGGAGTATGTGACTATGGATTTCGTTGTTGGCCTACCTCGGACTTCTTGAGGTATGGATTCTATTTGGGTTGTAGTTGATAGACTGACTAAATCTGCACATTTTCTACCAGTTAGAACTACGTTTAATGCTTATAGACTGGCTACCATTTATGTTGATGAGATTGTCCGTTTACACGAAGTTCCGGTATCTATTGTGTCGAATAGAGATATGAAATTCGTATCTAGATTGTGGAAGAGTTTGCAGGAAGCTATGGGGACAGAACTAAGGTTCAGTACTGCATTCCACCCATAGACAAATGGGCAATTAGAACGAACAATACAGACTTTGGAATTTATGCTTCGGATGTGTGGTTTAGATTTTCCGGGGAGTTGGGAAGACTATTTGCCACTTACAGAATTTGCTTATAATAACAGCTTCCACTCCAGCATCGATATGGCACCATACGAGGCTTTGTATGGTAGAAGGTGTAGATCACCAAATTGGTGGACAGAAGTCGGGGATATAGCTTTACTTGGGCCTGAAATTGTGCAAGACACTTCTGAAAAGATCAAAACTATTCGGCAAAGGCTGAAGACAGCTCAGGATCGACAAAAGAATTATGCAGATGTTTGAAGAAGACCTCTTGAGTATGAGGTTGGTGACCATGTGTTTATTCATGTGTCCCCAATGAAAGGCCAAGTCAGGTTTGGAAAGAAGGGCAAGTTGTCGCCCCGTTACATTGGGCCGTTTTAGATTTTGGAAAGGCTTGGTCCAATTGCTTATAGAATTGCTTTGCCACTCAGATTGAGCAAATCCACAATGTGTTTCATGTGTCAATGTTGAGAGGTTACCTCCGAGACCCGTTTTATGTGATTGATTATCACCGGGTAGCTATTGATGAAAATATGGAGTATGCCGAATGGTCGGAACGAATCCTTGATCGGCAAGTAAAACAACTGAGAAGCAAGTCCATCATAATGGTGAAAGTGGAATTGAAAGAACACTATGAGACGGATGCTACATGGGAAAAAGAGGAGGAAATGCGACTGCGTTACCCATATTTGTTTCTCGACGAAGGTAAAATAAGTTTAGAGGACCAAACTTCCTAAAGGGGGAAAGATTGTGATAACCCTATCCCTTATTATGCTAATTGGTTCTTAATACGAATGTGATTATGTGTTTTGATATGATTATTGTGTGTCATTAAGTGAAAATATGTGGTTTTGAATTTCTATCTGTTCACCGTAGGAATATCTGTTCGATTATCTACTTTGGAAATTAAATTGAAGGCCTTATCGGCCACAGAAACCAAAATTGACTATGCCATTGTGATAGGCATAATTTTTAGAGTCTACGGTGAAATTTAATTAAAAGTTGATTCGGACCAGATTAAATTAGTAAATCGGTGCTCAATTATTTTAATATTAAGAATTTTGATTAAAAGAGCTTTTAGTGGGCTACTTTCACTCAAGTTCCCTCTTTAGTTTATTTTGGCTAATTTTTGACTCTAGGAGTAGAGAGAGGGTCGGCTAGAGAGGGTGAGAGAATAAAAATTGTGTTTGGCTCAAGTTTGTGAAGAATTAGAGAATTAAACTCAAGATTTTGCTATAAATTGGGAGAATTAAGCCTCTAGGTGAGTAATTCATGGACCCTAGCTGTAATCTTGTGAATCCAAGGTTGGTTGATGACCAAGAGTAAGGATTGGAATGAAATTGAGTTGATTATGTTGAATTGAAGGTTAATGTATGCTTGCATGTATGTAATTGCTTAGGATTTGCATGTTTGAGTTTGAAATACATGATCCATGTAAGTTTCTAGTTGAAGCTCATGTTTGTAATCACCATTTGCACCATGTAAGTTGAAATGATGGTAATATATCACATACATGTACAATTTATAAGAGTAGGAGCTTTGAATGCATGAATTTGATGAGTTGGTGATGAGTTTGGGTTAATTTGGGACATGCAAGTGTTTGGTTCATGAAATTGAGCTTCATAATGATATAATTTGGTGTTTGTATCATGTTAGCACAAGTATATTTGAAGTTTGAGCTATTATATGCATGAAATGTTGATTGGAAGGTCAAATTGAGCTCAAAGAACAATTCTGGGTTTTTCAGAATTTTGATGTCCGCTCGAGTGGGGGAACTTGCTGCTCGAGCATGAAATACGTGCTCCTAGAACTTTTTGCAGACATGGTATCCGCTCGAGCGGAGGAGTTCACGCTCGAGCGATGAGCCATGTAAAGAGGTGTCACGACCCAAACCCGCCCCCATGGGTTTAGCATCGTAACCGGCCAGTAATCCTGGGATTACCGAAGGCCTCTAAGACAGATTAACATAATATTAGGGGCTAGCGGAAGCAAGTAACAATATACAACGTCCATTGAGCTGTGTAGACATATATGAGACAGAAAAATTTTAAACTTTCATATACACCTATATACATTACCTTTAAGTCGTCATATATATATATACAGATTAGACTAAAAAGGACTTAACCCTATATACAAAATACACAAGACTTGTTCAGCCAAACACGAAAACAAAACTTAAACTTTAAATCACATAGCGATAATCACTTGACATATCCAGAACCTCCACGGGAGGCACATAGGTTGGCTGACAAAACAGATTTTAGGCAGATGCCTCTAAGCCTTGTTACGCTTCTGATCACCTACATAAATAAACAATACAGTGAGGTAAAGCCCAGTGAATAATAACAGAGTAAAGGGTTTTAATGAATGAGTCCGTATAGATTCAAAATTCATAATTCAGTTTCGTATCAAATTCATAATTTGTCCAGATCATATATAGAAATCATAAGTCATGCTTAAGTTTATGTGATACATCCATTAGCATTAACAGAACAGAACAGAACGTATACACGTGAGGTTACGAATAACTAGTTCCATAAAAGAACCTCCGGATCCGGGTAACAGAACAGAAGCTGAGCCCCCATGACGGGGCCTCCAGTACGGGTAACAGAGTGCTGACAGATTAAGTTCCATAAATGAACCTCCGATACCGGGTAACAGCTAACAGATATCACATGATGCTAAGGATGTCACGAATAGATATCAGAAATTAGACAATCATTCATTGTACAGAACATATCATTTCAGAAAACAGATCTCATTTTGTCATACAGAAAACAAGTACAGTTGAACATAACTTTACTAAGTTATTACTCACAGATGGCTGCAGAAGCAAATCAGATGGACTGGACATATCAGATAAATCAAGTAGACAATGGCGTGTAACCTATACAAGCACATAACATATACACATTGAAATACAATATTACTCCCTTGATCAAACTTGACTTTCCTAGTCTTTTTCCGTCTAAACAGTCCGAAGTTCTACTACGCTGATTCTTTCTTATTCAAATAAACTAGGTTCTTATTTCACATATTCTTTCATTACTAAGTCTTTCTTTTCCAAATAGATTGATCTTTTACTTGGCTTTTTAAACAATTACCACTAGATCAATGATTCATTCTTTAACTAACTAATCTATGTTGATTGGTAGCTTATTAATCTTTATTGAGTCATAACTCATGTCCGGAATGCTTTGGAAAGAGATGATAATAAAAATGTGAACTAAATGCAATTTTCCAAAATATGCTGAAAATGGGTCTCCGCTCGAGCGCCACTTTGGTCGTTTGAGCGAACTGTAAAATTTGGAAACTTCTAGGAGCTCGATTTTCACGCTCGAGTGGGACTTTCCTCGCTCAAGCGGACAGCGTAAATTCTGGAATTTCTAGAATTATAATTGAAGTTCAAATTTGATGTTCAAAGCCTCAAAATATGTATTTTGGTACACAAAAAAAAAAATGGAGAATCATTGTATAATTTAGTAAACACTCTCAATTAGAAATCATTTATTCAAAATCATGCTCCGCTTGTCTAAATTTAGTTTTAAATCATTTTTTTTTTTATATCAACCCACAATTCTGAAATATAAATTAGACTTCCCAGCCTCTTGAAATTCCATGATGTATCTGATGCAAATAGATCCAATTTTACTATTAATGACAAAATCAACTTAACTCAATTTTTAACCAAATACTTAATTTATAAACATGGGTGTTCTAAAATGTATCTAAATTGAATAAAATTCTTAAATTACATCACATGCATGGATTAAATAAAAATCCAATTATAAAATCAAAGCTTTAGGATTAATTTCAAATTTCCATAAACATGATTTTCTTAAAACATTTCTTTTGTCTCTTCAAAATATGAACTTGAATGGCTCAATTCCCTTAAAACTCATGTATTACAAGAAATACTAATAATCAAAACAAAACAATTAATTTTCCAAATTAATTTCCACAATTATGAGTCTCCATAATTTCTTACAAAATCCATGAGACTAATTTCATAACTTTCTTAAAGATTCATTGATGCATGTAAAGATGAAGTCCAAATTCATGAGGAATAACGCAAATTAAACTTACTTGATAAATTTTCCCAAACTCATTTCCTTAATCTCAAGCTTAACTCAATTTATTTTAACCTCAATTTAATTCACAGTCATAGATGTCCTAAAATATGTTTAATTTGAGTCAAACTCTTAGATTACATTACATGCATGGGTTAATATAATTAAAATCAAAACCCATATTTATTCTTTAATTCTTCCAAATTACATGCATGTAGAAATAAGGCCCAAATTCATGCAAGATTACAAAAATTAAATGCAAAATAATTAATTTCTAAATTGATTTCCATAATCATTAACCTAACTCATTTGTATGGGCCAAACCTTTAATAAACCCTTGTTACATGTAAATTATAGAACTTAATCCAAGAATAATTCTCTAAATTGAACCCAAATTTAACAAATTAAAAGAATCATAACTCAAGTTTTTCAACCCAACTTGATTTAACATACAAATCTAATTTCTATGAAATTATAATTAATCCTCAAATCTTTATTTTGAATCTTCTCAAAATCCACCTTCAATAAATTTTTGTTTAGATTAAGTAAACAACACTAGAAAGATGATGAAATTTCTTACCTTAAGATGAATTTTTCATAATTTTTTACTTCAATTTTAGTATCCCACAAAACCCTCTTCTTCTTTATTCATCCTATCTTCCTTCTCCTTTCCTGACTTCACTTCTCTAGAACCTTTCTTTCTCTCTCACCGTACGGTTCTCTCTCCCTCTCTTTAACTCTATGTTTTGAACTCCTTGAGCCTAGATGAACATTACATTCTTTTCCTTTATTTCATATACACGTGCACATAATTGGAAGGCTCTAGAATTAGCTTTTCTTATACTAATTTATGTGTTAACTTAATTAACTTCACTTAGTCTTAACTAATTATAATTAATACTTAATCTTAATAATTCCAATTAGCACATAATTTAATCAATCGTAACTAATTACAAATCTCACATAGTTCAATCAGTTTAACTTCCATTAAGACCCAATTAATTATATCTAAATTTATCAATCCGAATCCGATTTTTAGTCAGACTCCCAAAAGGCTTCAAATATTAAATTAAATTTATTATCCTTATCAATTTTGATTTCCCAAATCTTTAGGCCTTTAATTTCTGATTAGACTCAAATTTCCATCAATAAATTACATATTCCAATTGGATACATTATAATTAAATTTAATTTATAATAACCACAATTCTCAATCCTCATGACTTAATCAACTCCAATTAGGACCTAATTAATCAAATCTCAATTTTACTAAACTAAATCGAATATTTAATTAAATTCCCAAATGGGTCCATAATTAAAATTAAATTGATTCAACTTCTCAATTCTACTTCCTTAGGCTATTTGGACCCTTAATTTCTAATTTCAAAATAAATCTTTAATAGAATCATATACGAGTCAGATCCCACAATTCTCATAAATCCCAACTTAAATTATGATACTCGGCAATTAAATTCAAATCCTGTTAATTAATAAAGTACTAATCATTATACGTGATGGGGTCGTTACAAGAGGCCTTCCGCTCGAGCGCCAGAGTGCACGATCGAGCGTAAATTCGACATAACTAGTACTTTTGCAGGCCTCAAGGGTCCGCTCGAGTGGGGAAGTCCACGCTTAAGCAGGGACCCTATTTTCTGAAATTTTGAAAAGACATTCTGTGTTTCGTTTTCTGTTCTCTTTCACTTCTAAGTACTCTTAGGCATGCATTGAGCGTTGTAATTGAGTTAAAGAGAAAAGAATGAAGCCTAGAGAGGAATATGTGAATTAAGGAACGGATTGAATTGTTTGTGACCCTTTTGTGTTCATGGAATGTGTAGGGTCAAGCTCTAGGGCAAACCAACCAACCGATCACTGTGAGTAATATCGATATTTTGAAGCTTGTCATTTGTCCAACTGCTTATTTCCTTATAAGCCTTATAAGTTTGACATGAATGAATGGGCCAGAGGCTAGTTTGACATGAATGAATGGGCCAGAGGCCAGTCTGACATGAATGAATGAATCAGAGGCCAGTCTGACATGAATGAAAGTTTGAATGGGCCAAAGGCTGATTTGACGAATGGAAGATAAATGGGCCAAAGGCAAGTATGTTCGGAACCACAATCACTTGACTTAAATTGCGTATATATATGTTAAATAGAAATATGAATTGGGCTCAAGGCTGTTTGAAACATGTTGTTCTACATATCATTTGTATAACTTCTTTATTTGATATTATTCACTAGGCTATCGCTCACGCTCATTCACGTGTTTGTAGGTGAGCCAAGAGAAGTCTAAACCCAGCCCCAGTGAAGTCTGTGTGGAACAACAAAGGTTTTGAAGAGTCAGCCCTTGTGTCTCACGCACGAGACTCGTCTTCGCCCTTTTGTCATTCTGTTTTATTTTTGTCACGTTGACGAGGACTTTGAATATGTCTGTATATAGTTTTCATGGGTTGACCTAGTTTTGAATGATCCTGTCTATACAGGACTTCATGGTACTGTATTTCGGTTGTGAGTTATTAATGTACATATGTATGGTTTATTTTGTTGTGCCATGTAAGTATAGCTCTATAGACAAAGTTTTAAATTTTGCTTCTGTTTGGCCTCTTTGCTTTGATGAGTTATATCTGACTTGATTTGAGGCCGTAGGTAATCTCAGGATTACTGGCCGGTTATGTCCTTAACCCATAGGGGCGGGTTCGGGTCATGACAGAATGAATCAAAGCCCACTTGGCCAAGCCTCTAGTGCTGATGCCCCAAAGGGTGATAAGCCCTTGAAGTTATATATTGTTGCGGCAGAAGATTTACTAGGAGTTTTCTTAGTCCAGGACAATGAAGAAGGCAAAGAGCAAGCAGTTTATTATCTTAATAGGTTTCTAAATTCTTGTGAATGTAAATATTCAGCTGTAAAAAAGCTGTGCATTGCATTGTATTTTGCTGCAATGAAACTAAGATACTATCTTTTACCTACAACTGTCTTGGTAATTGCAACCACAGATTTGGTTAAATATATGTTATCTAGACCTATGTTGAGAGAAAGAATTGGCAAATGGATACTAGCTTTATTAGAATTTCATCTAGAATATGTCTCCCAAAAGGTAGTAAAATGACAAGTTTTAGCTAATTTCTTAGCAGATTATCCATGTCAGACAGAAAGCCAAGAGATAAAGAAGCTTGGTATGGTTAGTGTTGAACCATGGCAAATGTGGTTCGATGGATCAAAAGCCAATGGTTTAGCTGGAATTGGTGTGGTGATTAAGTCACCACAACGGGTAGAAACCACACATGGTTTCAGAGTAGATGAAATTACTTGTTCCAATAATCAAGCTGAATATGAAGCTTTAATAATGGAACTAGAAATACTTATTGGATTACAAGCTCATGCAGTTGATATATTTGGAGATTCTCAATTGGTAGTTAACTAGGTGAAAGGAATTTTCAAGTGTCAAAGTGCAAGCATGTTGCCATACTATGTTGTTGGATTACATTTGCTTTCTCAATTTCAGATAGCAAAATTGAGAAAGCAAATGTAACTTATGTCCCAAGATTCTTGAATAATAAAACTAATGATGTGGCTCAGGAAGCTTCGAATTTCAGGAGAAGGGATAATACTCAAATGAACATAAGCAAACAACATATCAAAAGGTAATACCATCCTTAAATAAAAGGAATGTGGTCTTAGAAGTCAATCATAATGACTTACAAGAACAAGATTGGAGGCATCCAATAATGTAGTATCTATCTGGCCCATCTTCGAAAGCCAGCAGAAAAATTAAATTGCAATCCATGCAATACATAATGTATGGTAATGCTCTTTACAAAAAGGGGGCAGACGGGTTATTATTGGAATGTTTAGGCCTAAAGAAAGCATTGACAGCCATGATTGAGGTTCATGAAGGCATCTGTAGTGCTCATCAGCCTGGTGTGAAGATGAGATGGTTGCTTCAAAGACATTCCTACTATTGGCCAACCATCCTTAAAGATTGCGTAAAATATACTAGAGGTTGCCAGGCATGCCAAAAGCATGGCACAATAAGACATGTACCCATAACTGATCTGCATGCGGTTGTGAAGCCTTGGCTGTTTAGAGGATGGGTTATGGATATGATGGGAAAAATACATCCACCCTCTTCGAAGCATCATTGTTTCATCTTAGTAGCCACAGACTACTTCACTAAGTGGGTCAAAGCTAAACCATATAAGGCAATAGACCAGACTGAAGTTATTGAATTCATTAAAGATCTGATCCACATATTTGGTATCCCTCAAACTATAACTGTTGATAATGGGACTATATTTGATGGGAAGATGGTAAAGTCTTTTGTGGTAGAATTTGGAATTAGCCTTGTTAATTCTACCCCCTATTATGCACAAGCAAATGGTTAGGTAAAATCATCCAATAAATTCTTGAAAAAAGAAATACAGAGAGTTGTGGAAGACAATCCCAGGGATTGGCATAACTTACTGTTGGATGTATTATGGGCTTACAGGACTTCTCCAAGATCAAGTACAAGAGTTACTCCTTATGCCTTAATATATGGGCATGATGCAGTGTTACCTGTAGAAATTAACATCAAGTCCTTAAAGGTGAGAGGCCAGGATCAGTTAGTTCCTGAATAGTACCATCAGAGTATGTGTTTGGAATTAGAGAACGTGGATGAAGCTAGAATTCTGGCATTATATAGCATTCTTTTCCAAAAGAAGAAAGCAGCCAAAAACTATAATAAGAAGGTCAAACACATTAGCTTTGATAAAGGTGATTTGGTATGGAAGACAATATTCCTAATAGGGATTAAAAGCCACAAGTTTGGCAAATGGTCACCTAACTGAGAAGGGCCATATCAAGTTCACAGAGTCTTGCATTGGGGAACATATCATTTGAGAAATTTGAATGGATATGTACACTCTAAGAAAATTAATGGCAGATATTTAAAGCCTTATTATCCAACCGTGTGGGAAACACAAGGAATATAATAAGTGCTAAATGAAAGGAGCATGAAAACACTTAAATAATAAATAAAGATTTTATTTCATAATGAGTTGAATACATGCAGCCATAGATTGGCCCAAAAGTTAGTACAATGTTTCAGCTGTTCCTTTACAATTGACTCTCTACTCTTAAGAGATGGGAACAACTGAAGCCATCTCCTATTTTCGATCAGCCAGTCCTTGGTTAGTAATCTACAGCTTCGTGGTAGTTCGATCTAAAGCCAGGTTAACTGCTGATAACTCTTCTTTGAGCTGAACTTTCTTCTCCAACAGTTGAGCTCGAAATTGGGAGACAGAGGAATGTTGTTCTTTTAATTTTGACACTTCAGCATGTATCTGGGAAACAAATCTCTGGTCTCTCAACAATTTCTCTTCTACAGCTTTGGCAACATGGTAGATGTTGATGTAAAAGTCAATGGTAGTTGCCGCCTGAGATAAATGACTTGAAATAGTCATGTTGGATTGCTCAACGACCTTTCAGCACTGGAGGAAGCCATTCTTGATAATAGGCTTTTGCAAGGCTTCGAAGGGGATCCTCGAGAAGAGTGTTAGCAACTCCAAACAGCTGTTCAAATCTAATGAAGGCAAAGAAGTCTTATTAGTGGAGGAAGAGCTCTCAAAAATTTCTAAGAGAGAATCAGCCAAGACTAATGGCTATGTTTCATTGCTAGTAGTTGAAATGGTGGAAGGCATGTCAAAAAGACTAGCTAGCCTAGTCTCGAAAATGTCCACCTCTTCTGTTGACATGGAGGGTGCAGAAAGGACTCTGGTAGAAGGAAGAGATGGCTGCATAGGAATATGAGAAGAAAGTGAAGCATCCCTAGCAGTCTCCATAGTTTTGGCTACCAGTAAGTCAAGAGAAGAGGGACTAGAGCTAGATAAGATTAGTGGACAAGGAATTGGTGAGCTACTAATGTCTTCTCTATGGGAATTAGCTATCCCTGGAGATGAAGTAATAGCTGGAATTTCCTTAGGGAGGGAAAGAGCAGCAAGGCTTAAAGGGAAAACAAATTGAGTAGAGTTGAAGGATAGAAGAAGAAAGTATAGAGTTAAGTCGAAAGATGGGGATGCATGAATGCTTTACCTCAAGAAATGTATGAAAAATGTAGGACCAGGAAGTGGGAGTATTGCTTGAATTGGCTCCACATTTTGAGGTCTTTCAACTTCCGATGAAACTGAAAGAGTCCTTATTAAAGGAGAATGCAGAGTAGTTGTTGCTGCAAAAGAAGAAATACAAAGTAATGTTAAGTCTTAGTGTTAAGAATTTGAGAAAGGAAAGTGTAGACACGAAAGAAAATTACTGGTTCAGAAGTGGTGGCAATGATGGAGAACTACAAAGGGAATAATGCCCAGCAATGTGTTGCCTTCTAGCAGTTTCTCTTTGGGTTTTATCAGCAGCAGCAGCTTCACCCCTTAGTAGTTGCTGCTGCCGCCTTTTTTCTGCCCTCTAGAAAACAATTATTTTTTTAGAGTGTTTATTCTCCACTGTTTTGGCAGCTGCCTTATGAGTAGGATCTTCAGCCAAGTTAGAAGAAGAGACGGTTGTCTTCTTTTTCTTTTTCCTCTGCAGTGGTATTTCCTGCTCTTTCTCTGCAATCTGAGACTCAGACTCCTCAGGAGTGAGTAGTAGTTTTCTTTTCTTTCTCTGCTAGTGTTTGTCTTTGAGAATAGCCAGAGCTTCAGCTCTTTTGGGAGATTCTTCTTGTGGAGACCCTACACCAAGTAGTATGAATATGAAGAAAACAAACAGAAAATTTTGAAAGGAAGGAAACCTAAAAGTGCATACCCTTCTTCGAAGCAGATCTGGTAACTCTGGAAGGAAAGAGTGAGACTGCAGGAATAGTCTTGGTAGCTGTAAAAGGAGAAAGGATGGTCCTAGTTTCTTTTGGTTGAGCCTTAGAAGGCATACCTAGCCCTATTAGTAAATCATGAGGATGTATTGCTAGATGCACTTCTATATTGACTGTCCACTAATTTTGAAATCTTTTTAAAACTAAGCCAGAGGGGAGGAAGGGAATAAATTTAAACTCACTCAAATCTTTCAACAGTTTAAATGTTGCCTCCTCTAGTTTAGGTTTGGGTACTCTCAGGTCTCTGGCTGTAAGATGGATATTGGAGGGACTACAGAGTGGAATGGGAATTCCTTGGGCAAGCCCAAATTGCCTGGCAAACTAGGAGGGGCAGTATACCTCAGATATGCACTTATAAGCTTGAGGGTTTAAAGTACCAATAAAAAGTTCCCTCAGCAACAAAATAGAGGCCCACATATCCTTGTGCAATGGGTTGGAACACTGTCTATCAACCAAGAATGTCCTTAGCCAAGTCAGTCCTTTATTGGCATCGAAAGGGTAAAAGAAGGCGGCAGACGGGGAAACAAGAAGCTGGTGAAAAAAAGTAAGATAGTAAGTGAAAGAAGCAGGATAAAGAGTAATTCTAGCATACTTTTCTCCATAAGTGCTAGGGTCTTGAACTAAGAACTTCAAGCACTTGGGATGTAATTAGTGAAGTATGCAAAGAGCCAGAGTTGAAGCACTTAGAGGGGACCTCCCTGGTTGATATCAAGAGGTTTCTCACAAAATTAGGAGCAGGCTCTATAGACATAGCCTAAAAAAAAAGGGGCCAAAGCTATTTGCTTCTTCAAAACAAGGGCCTTTGCAAGTGGGGGCAAACTCAGGCATGATTTGTTGAGATGATGTACAAAAGAGAAATTTACACAACCAATATAAAATAAAGGAGACGAGCTCTCGATCACTCACAAGGCCCTCATTTTTATTCTCAGCTTTTACGAAGTCACTGAAGGACGAATTCAAAGGTGGAAGAGAAAAATCAACCGAAAGGTCTGGATAGCTAGGTGTAAAGGGAGTACCAAGTGGTGAAAGCCCTAAGAGATGGTAGATATCAAGAACGGTGGGGACCATCATACCACACTGAAACTGAAAAAAATTAAAGGCCATATTCCAAAAACAAAGAGTGGTAGGAATCAAAAAAGGGTCTTCAGGAATGATAAACCTAGAAAGATGAAGGGCATCGAGAATACAGAGCTCTTGTAGATCCTATTCTCTTGCAGGCACGACCCTATCGTACCACTTCTCCCACTCAACCCTCAATGTTGGCCATCAACAATGAGGTCAGTTCACCCTTCAATTTCCCTAGTCAAGCCTCCATTCATAGAGAAGAAAGTGGTCCTCCAAACGAGGGTACAAAGCGGGAAGTTGGGTAGGAACCTCTCGAAAGATATGACCTAGGACATATTCTTGTTTTTCACTGTGGCGAGGAATAAAGAGGTGTCCGTCTATGGCACTTGGTTCATCAGCTTTGAATTTAGCAATTTCTTCCTCAATACATCCTTTCAAAGCCACTGTTGGGCTTATATATTCGCCGGTTGGTACTTTTAAGGAAGAAGACTCCATTGGTAAAGAGCAGCAAAAAAAAGATGGTCAATAGAGATGAAGGGTTTGTGTGTTAGGCAAACGAGTGAATTGAAAGCACGAAACAAAAGGGTTTTTAAACCTTTCTGTCTAAAAAAATATACCCAATCGTTTTAAGTGGGTTAAATTCATAAAGAAGTGCTAAAGGTACGGATACGAAAGGTTTCTCTCAATGTTGGTAATTTGGGAGGAAAATGTATCTCAAATACTAATGTTGGCTTCGAAATCAAATGTTTGGCTTCGAAGCCAAGTTTCTGGCGCCCAAATCAAGTGACAAATAACTTCAAAAGCAAAAAGTTGACTTCGAAGCACATTCCACACATAAGGGTGCAAGAATGCCTAGGCATTTGTTTACTTTAAAAAGATGAAAGACCTGCTTTTAGGTTTCTTGATGAGAGTAAAATCTTTTGAAGCAAAATTTGAAATACCTTACAATTAGAGTTTGTTTGTTCTAGGCTTCAAAACCAATAGTTGGTTTAGTAGTATACAGAAGGAATCACTTTTTTGGAATAAAACAGTGCAGTCCTTAAAAGAGGTTTCCATATTTTAGAAAATATAGACTGTTTGTTCGAAGCAAAATTAGTTGATTTGAAACTAGTTAAGTGTATTAACCATATGTTGGGGAATTGAATATGATCAAATCAAGTTTCGAAAGACAAAATTGTTGAATTCGAAGCTCTGATTTTGAAAGGAGACCTAAGGCTAAAGTTGTCAATTACACTCCATATGTTGGGAAAATTCAAATTGGGTTTCTAGTATTTCATTGGGTATGATCGAATTAAGTTTCGAAGGACAAAATTGGTGAATTCGAAACCCTAATCTTGTTTGTTTTTGACAAATGAAGTAAAATCAGACTATGCCAAATAAAGAGAAAATATCTTAGCTTCATTAGGACAAAAGCAACTATATCAGAAGCCTTTTTTGGCTACATATTCAAGTTCATAAAAATAAGGAATGGAGTAAATGACAAGGTCATGGAATTTGTTCCAACTATGGTCAATGAACTTCTGTTCCTTTTTTATTCTATCTTCTCCAGGTTAGGCTGTTGAATTTGATATGCTCTTACTTGATAAAAAAGTTTTTCGACCTTTATTTCAAACTCTATTTCTTTCAACTCTTGTTCTATCTCATCCATGTCCAAGTCATCCTAGTATGCAGAGTCTTTATTCTTGTAATCATCATATTCGTTGATGAGGTTTTCTGCTTCATACCGGGTATGAACTTGACGGGCTGAAATTTGGTCCAAAGATCGAATGGTGGCCATAGAAATTTGATGCCAATGAAGAAACAGTGGGAGTTGGTCTAAAAACATCTGGAGTTCTGCTTGGGCGATGGGGTTGAGGACATGACCCCAGGTCATAACATCACAAGCCCATCGAAAGTTTTTAAGGAGAACATCATCCTCGAGAACATTGAAGGACAAGTGAGAAAAGGCCACAAGCAGAAGTTGGGCTTAATATTGCTAAAATTTAGTAGGGAGAGATGAAAGGCTATAAGAGGGGAGAAACTGGTCCTCAGAGAGTAAGTCTTAGTTCCTCCATCTAGTGAGAGTTTTGCGGAAGAGGAGGTGCAAGAGTTTCCATCTCGAAAGAAAGCCAGTCAGAAGAGCAAAGTTTTACATTCTGGGCTAAGAATGATGGGCTATATCCTTGAGCCTCTTCTGGACAACAAGTGACTTGTACTATCTTCGTAGGCATGGAAGATGCGTACCATGCTACAAGTAAGTTGTCTTCCAAACGGCGTCAACGGTCGATGGGTATATATGGGTAAACCACCAAACTCCGAGCAAAGGGAGGGAAAGTTAAAGGATCAACAAATTCGACAAAATGATGATTGATTTACTCTCTTAACTTGGACTCCTCAAGTTCTGGCCAGCTTCTCCAACCAGAAGCCCCAGAAGAAGAAGAAGCTGCAGCCTTATCCCACGCAGAAGGTTTTGGTCAGAAGAAGAGTTTCCAATATCCATGTTTGCAAAATTTTGGGTTAAAGAATTATGGACAATAGGTTCGTAATTCCAAGGTTAATAGTTTGCAAAAGCTTCCATGATTTGAATATAGGAAGGTGGGTAAAGGTGGCTAATCAATACATGTAGGTTCTTTCAAGGACGAACAACATTATCAAACAACTCTTCATATGCTTGATCGAGGTAAGAAAAGGTTTGCTTGGCCATGAAAGCTGTACAAGTCTTTTCGAATACTGAGATAGTGGGAATGTTCAAAGGATAGAAGAGAATTTAATGCAAATGTTTCATTGATGAATAACGGTTGCATTTCTAAAAAATGCAAAGCCCATGCATGTTCTAAGACGTGGATAAAATGCCTTGATCTACTAATATCACTAAGTATTAGGTATATTAGTACGAGGGGTAATGTTGGTTACATATTTTTTACAGGCCAATCACAGTTCAATACGTGGCAGGATGAGGGCAATACGGGAAGATAATTCAAATCTTCAATCGTAATCACACACGTGGCAATTAGTATTGGTTATTGTAGATCTGCATAGTATTGGATCAGCAAAGAGATACAAGATGACGTGGTTTTAACAGTTACTCGTATATTTAAATTCAAAATCAGGAGGAAAGCCTAACTGCAAACATGGCGTAGTGGAGCTAATTGTGAGGAAACATGATCAGCGATCATGGAAGGATGATTCGACGATTAAAAACTCATTTCGACGGTTATTATTGAGAAGTATAAATAGCAGAGAAGGCCCCAGAAAGAACCCCCAGACTCAGATCCAAAGAACCAGTTTTATCTACTTTATTTTCCTTCTAGTTTTTACATTTCTTGTTCTTTACATTTCTGTACTTCAAATTCCTGCACTGCACTTCGTTCATAGGAGTAGTTTCAAGTAGCTTGTTGCTGTAAACCTCTACGAGGCTAAATTGGATCATTGTAAGTCTTTCATTTTTACTTAATGAAATGCTACAACTGTTCTTCATTTAATCGTTGTTTGCTCAATTCTCCTGAACAAAGCCACCAGTAAAAGTCCTCTTCATTGAGGCTGAAAAAACTAAAACACAATCGTCTGATAATTGGTTGGCAATTAATCTTCTACAAGGACTGATTAATCTTTGCTGGCACGCTTAAAATTATAATAATAACCTTCGAAAGGCAAAAAAGCCAACAATTTCACAACAGATAGAACAATTCCTACTTTAACTTATCTAACTTTGCTTGGAGAGCATGTTGCAATAAATCTTCTGTAGTTTTTGTTTCATCATCTTCTTATTTTTCTTTTTGCTTATCATTATAACTCATTGTAATAAAAATATTTTTGATGAGTAAAGGTTTGAGGCGATATCATATTATTATAAATTTTAAAATCTATTTTTCCTCAATAATGTAATTTTTTCTGTGAAGGGAAAAAAATACAATTATTATCATGATGGAGGTGTTTTGTAAATTTTTGATTTGTTATTATAAGTGTTTGTTGTGGAAATTTATTCATATGACATATATGTATATATGTATTGAATATAAGTTAATAGGAGAACAATACATAATTTCGCAATTTATTCCTAACAAATATAACTATATTATTAAAGCGATACATATTAGAAAATTAAAGCACCCGATGGTAATATAGCATTACTGATTGACAATGTATGAATACAGTAATATATATAAATTAACATTTATATTATGTATATATATATATTTATATATGTAAATATTGATATATATAAGATATCACAAAAGTAATATGTGAAATCTTTTGTAACAATATAATATAGGTAACAATGAGAAGTTAGTTATTCATAATTAAATAGTTGGTCATAATGTAGATGTTTAGTGTTATATTTTTATGTGTATGCACCATTTTTTAATTAGATTATTAAATTTATATAAAAATTGAAAGTGATTGGTGAATAATTTGTGTAAAATTAAAGATTAGTGAAGAAATATTTAAAAAAAAAAAAAAAAGAGAAGTTCATAGTGTTTAGTTTGGTTTGTTTTTTCAAACTTTTGCTTTGAATTTTTTGAGTTTTATGTTTTTTTGTTTTTGACACTTTTTTTTTTTATTTTTAAATAACCCTTATCTTCTTTTTAGATTTACTTAATTTAATACTTTTTTATTTTTTAATTTTACTTTTAAATTTATATTCACTTTAATGAACTAAGTAAATAATTTGTTGTGTATTCTTTTTGGATAAAAATTATTGACATTAAATAATAATAATGATAACAAAAATATATATATATAGTAATAAAAAATCAATATATGTTTAAATTTATAAAAATTTTTATCAATATTTTACTTTTATTAGATATTAGATTTTCATGTAAAAGTATAATTTAAATATTAAATGTGAAGAAATTTTAATATCTTTAATCACAAAAACTGAGAAAATAGGAAAAATTAAAAATTAAAGAAAGATTTTAAAAATAAGACAACGAAAGTAGTTTTTGTTTAGAATTTTGACACATACTTTGGTTATTAAAATATCATATAAAATATTACAGTTCATAAAATATAATTTAAACAAAAAGAAAGTGTATGAAGATAACTTGAAAAATTTTGAGATGCATTACAAATCTCTATTTTAAAAACACATGTGATTTCCTCTGCCTAAATTCAAATAAATGTATACAACTTTAAGATTCAACCAAAATTGTTAACAGTGATCTGGTCCTTGATGGACAATTATAAATATTATGTATATCAGTATAGAAACAGACATGGGAAATAAGAAAGAGTAATTATATTTTGTTCTTCAATTATCATCAATGTAAAAAATAAGGAGACAATTTTTTAATTTTTTTTTATAAGAAGGGAGATGGTTTGTTTATATTTTATTTAGGACTCTTAGAAGCAAATATATCATTTTTTGAGTGTTCAACTCAACAAATAAAGAGACAGTTGGTTTATATAGGAATCTTCATGACTTTTAAAAAATATAGTAGATTTGAGAGGGTAGAATTGAAATTTAAGAAAACTATAAAATATCTTCATACTTTTATAATAGTAGTAGTAGTAGATTATAGTAGTCGCCCTTTTAGTAAGTTAATGTAGATGATATTAATACACAAGGATAAACAAAATAAAATATGCATTTTAATAACAAAGAAATAATAATATTATTTTTTCATCAATATGACCAAATTACTGATGAAAAGTGAATTAATGTTATATAAATTAAAATATTAAGATAACTCAATGTACCTAGAGATTTGGCGTCGCAACAAGATAATAACTTAAGTCATGATAAATTAATAGTGTAGTAGACTAAAATAAAAGGGTACCAAAATCTTAATTTAATTATAACAAAAACATATACATTGGAGCTTCTGTTCATTTACATTGTCAGAGCTGAACTATGACTATAAAGTGCCTTCTGCGTACCCTACGAACTAGTCCTGACAAGTCACTTGAAAATAGTTAACAACTATAAGCACATGACAAAGTGATAAATATTATACTAAGAGTATAAGGGTATAGAATCACCGAGGATAATTATTTGGGCTAAACAAAGTTTAGTTTGATATTAAAATACAGAGTATATAATACGTAAATCAGTTTGAATAACATATATATAATACAGAGATCATATAAACAAAATAATCATAACCATGGTACGGAACAGAACAGATGTATGGACTCAAGAGATGGCTCGTACGAATTCTAAAGGTGGCTCCCATAATAGTGTAGCACTTAGTTCCGCACATCACTTTACTCCACACTAGAAATTAGAGAGTCAGTAGTTCTATGACAAACAAAGGGGTACTTAAAATGACAATACAGATGGCCAATGGTTATTTAAGTTCCCTAAGGCATGGAACCTCTGTGGTGGTTGTAATAACCCGACCCTCTTATATGCTTTACATCCTCAGTTCTATCTGAAATTACATGTTTAATGTGTAATTCCATGCAAAGTTATGTTTACACGTGGGTATTGTTAGATCATGTTTTTTCTATCTGTTGATTATTGGAACACATCTATTAAAATTAAAATGTTAACTTGGAAATTTAAAGCCGTAGGGGCGCGATAAACTGAAATTGAGTATGTGAACATGCTAGTAGGAATTTTTAAAGCTACTTGGCAGGTTTAATTGAAAATTTATTTTGTCTGATTCGTTATGGCTTGCTTGGCAAATCTAGAAGCTAAAGACTTATTTATGTGTTATATAAGTCCCTTTTGAACTCATCTCCTTATATGTATTGAGTGGAAATGTTCGAGGGCACCCCAGAGAGAGAGAGAAGAGAAAAGAAAGGGAGCAAGGAGAGGAATTTGGGGATTTAAGAGATCTTGCTAGGGGTACTTGAAGAATACAATTTAAAGTAAGTATAGAGCCCTAGTCAATTCTTAATTTCTCTTCAATTGGTTTGAATTAAGCTTTGAATTGAAGTATCCTCCCTCCATGAAAGTTGGGGTTATGATTGAGAATAATTGAATCTCATAAATGACCATGTATCTCTTGAATGTGTATGATGGGAAACTTAATCACTTGATCTCCCCATGTCTTGCCTAATCTCACTCTTTTGTATGTTTGAATTCACATAAATGAATAGCTATGCATTTGTACATGTATATTTACATAATGTGAGTGAAGGAATCACGGAAATTTTGAGGTGTAAAGGCCAAAAAGCTAGAATTACATGCTTATATGTTTATATGCTATGTTCTTTTGTGTAAGTCTACCTTGATTTTGGCTATGTGACTACCCCTTGTGAACTTAGAATTGTTGAAGTTTTGGACAGAAAAACAAGGTAACAACCGCACGTGCGGAAAACATGGGAGAAGGGTCGAACTACACTGCTAAAAAGGCACGTGCGGCCCGCACGCACCTGCTCACACTTGCGGCAAGGACTTCCGCACGTGCGGCCTAAACTGTAAAATTCTGAAACTTTCTTTCGCTCTTCTCGACCATCTGAATGCGTTGTTATGTCCGTTCAGTGTCCCTATAATGTATTTAATTACATGAAACGTAACGAATCGAATAATTGAGAATTGAAAGGAAACTAAAAATAGAGATGTGCTTATGATTTATGTGCTATGTGTAGGGCATCCACAGGAAGGAACCAACGTTCACCCACATCACTGTAAGTGATAGTAGCGTAATATTATGCTTTATTCACGTTTTGTACTTACATATGTAATCTGAGATCTTATTCACTTTTGTGAGCACCTTATGTTATATACGATATGTCTGATATATGTTTGAACCTTGACATGTGAGATATGGACCCAAGGTCGTTCTGTTTGCTGTTTCGTTGGGCCTAAGGTCGTTTTGCTATTATAATGGGCCTACGGCTGTTATGTATTATAATGGGCCTAAGGTCGTTTTGTATTCTGTTGGGCCCAAGGCCGTTCTGTATTCTGTTGGGCCCAAAGTCGTTCTATCTTATGTGGGCCCGAGGCCGTTCAGGAAAGGAAAAACGAAAGAGATTATGATTTATGGAATTGCACTGTTAACCTACGTTCATACTTTTAATTTGTTTGTACTACTATTATTCACTGAGCCTTGCTCACTCTACTTTCCTGAATGTTTTGTAGGTAATCAGCTTGCGGGTCAACCTTAGGTCAGCCTAGAAGCCTGTTGCTAATCCTGTTTTGCTGAGTCACCCGAAGTGACTCTTTTTTTTTATTTTGGAAAGCCTAGAGATGGCATGTTTTGTTACAAATTGGGGAAAATAGATATGTATAGAGATGTTGACAACACTAAACATTTTGGGTTGGTTTTCCTTTTACACTTAGTAATGTAAATGGTGCATGGAATGTTATATACGTATGGTAATGGCATTTAGACACAGCTCAATGAATGTTATTCTTCTATTATTTTGCTTCTGTTCAGGCCTCGAGATTTAGTAACATTTAAATAACTAAGTTAAGGCCTCGAGTTAGGCCGGTCATGTCCAAACTTTTAAGGGTAGGTTTGGGTCATGACAGTTGGTATCAGAGCACGAGTTATTACCCACACATGAGTTCATTGAGCTTTAGAGCATTTAGAAAAGACTTACGTTGCATGCATGTGATGTTCAGTGTATACAAAATGGTGTGTAGCAGTTAGGTTGCCGTGCAATAATTATTGATACCCATCTTTATGCTTACTTGTGCATTCTGCATGTATTATAACTAATCATTATGTAGATCATGGTGAGAACCAAAATGGATTATCCAGAAGATTCTACCTTCGTACGGTTGGATAGAATGGAAAGAATGATTATGGAGATGGTAGAAACTCTAAGGCAACAACAGCAGCAACAGCAACAACCCCCACCACCAATGCCTGTACCACTGCCAGGGGCACAAGATTACCAAGTTGAGGATTGAACAATTACACTCAAAAAGGAATTCAAAAAGATGAAGCTGTCCTCATTCAAATGAGGAATTGAACCAATGAAAGCATAAGCGTGGGTGTTGGGTATAGAAAAGTTATTCAAAGTTTTTCCCTGTACTGAAGCCCAAAAAGTGCAACTTACTGCCTTCACTTTTGAAGACGAAGCACGGAGGTGGTGGATGCTCACAAGAACTATACATCAAGGATTAACATGGGATAGATTTTTTGGAGCTGTTCTATGACAAGTATTTTCCTCAAAGTATGCGAGATAAGAAAGTGACTGAGTTTGAGACCTTGAGGCAGGGAAATAGGACTGTTGCAGAGTATGAGGCTCAATTTGCTGAATTGGCCTGTTTCGCACCACATATGGTAGATACGGACTACAAGAAGGCAAAAAAGTTTGAAGGTAGGTTACGACCAGATTAATGTGTTAAAACTACCTACGTATGTCGATGTGTTGGAAAGAGCAGTGATTGCTGAAGGTAATGTTGCCGCTCAAAGCCGGGTCTCGGAATGGAGAGGAAAAATATCGAATATCCAAACCTCAAGGGGTCGGTGACACCGCCAAATAAGAAATTGAATTCCGGAACTTCTAGTACATCCATCTCTACCCGTGACTCTACACCAGTTTGTCCGGATTGTGGAAAGAGACACCATGGGATTTGTTATCGGGTAACAGGGGTATGCTTCAAGTGTGGAAAGACAGGTCATTTGGCCAGAGAATGTGCGCAAAAGAATCGACAGAATGGAAATAAAACCACTACAAGTTCAGCTGGATCAGCCTCCACCCCAACCACAAAGGCAGCTACGAAACCCACCAACGTTAAAGACACTGCCAAACAAGGAAGGGTATTTGTGCTAATTCCAAGTGACGTACAAAATACCGAGGCTGTGTGTAACAACCCTCACCACTATTTACTGATAACACTACTGATTAGTGCTAATCTATGATTAAGCATGTTAATTGACTGACTGACTGAATTACTAAACTGATTGATTGATTGTGCTAGTTTGAATGCAATTCTATCTATTGACTGTTAAATTATCTGTTCATGTTTTATACTTTAAACTGCAAATTGAAAGCCTTATCGGCGGCCGAATCTGAAATTGATTGATGTTTTGTGCTAATTAAGATTTATATGATTTTATGTTATGTTTAATTGAAAGTGATTTGGTATAATTAAATTAGATTAAATATTGATAAATTACAAGAGTTGGCCTTATTTACAACCTTGCCACTTAGTGGCCCACTCCATATCATATTTTGAGACTTAGAATCAACACTTCTTCAGCCATTTGCATGCACCAAACCGACTAGAGAGAGAGAGAGCTAGGAGAAAAACTTGGTTTTATCTTGATTTGCTTGGAGGCTTAGGAATTTTGGAAGATAATTGGCAAATTGAGCTTCTAGACTTGTAATTGAGAACTCAATGTAGGATATTCAACCTCTCATTAATGTATTCAAGTTAGTTCTTGCATGGTTCTTGATTTATGGATGAATTGAGTCTTGATTTAGTCTAATAATGTTGAATTGGAGCTTAATCCATGCATGCATGTGCATGGTCTTGCATTTTGAGGTTGTCCTTCATGAAATTCCACATGCATGTTGTCACGACCCAACCCCGCCCCTATGGGTTTAGCATCAGAATCGCCAAGAATCCGAGATTACCAAGGCCCGCTAATGAGAACAAGAATATAGAGTCTGAGGGCATGGCGGAAGCCAATATAGTAAATAAACAATGTCCAATGAGCTGTGACAGTCTGTATGCAAAAGATTTTTCATACATTTGTACTTTCAGTACAGGACCGTATGCATAACATTTACAAACATTTAGTACAGGGACCTAATCCCTATTAACATTACAAAGATCTGTAAAGATGTTATCGATCCATACTGACAAAGAATCTATACAGTATAATGACAGTTGGGTGAAGCTAAGACACCCCGAAAGCAGTCTAAGCTTGATTATACTCGGAACCTCGCAGTGAGGCACAGTGGTTGGCTTGACAAAACTAAAGCTTGCCTGACGCTCCTAGCTGCAGTCTGGTGCCTGGACACCTACATATATATATAAGCAGTGAGCTAAAGCCCAGTGAATAACATAATGCGTAAAGGGGTTAGAATGGATGTCCTTTCAGTATATCGAAAACAATCATTTAAATCAATTATCAGTTGTTCAGTACAGTAAACAGTCATATGTGGTACATCCATAAGCATAACAAGATAAGATGTGAGGGTCTAAAAGACCGAAAATGTTGATGGCCAATCAACAAGTAAACAGTAGTGGTTCCAACAAGGGAACCGACAGAGATCTCTGTAACGATGAAGCGATCAAGATAATGCTAAGGATGCCACGACAATTGAGAATATAGGACATACATTCATTCGTTAACAATATTGGTTGAAAAGCTTGATTCGATTCGATAAGAAACAATTGAAGATAATCATTTTGAACATATCTTTACACAATTGTTACTCACGAGTTTGGGCTTATCAAGAGCTAGAGCGTCTCCTCGAATGCCAACCCTACACAAGATATCTGAGATGAACACACACTAAGCTATACAGTTGGGAAAGATCAATAACTTACTCCCTAATTTGCCTCGGTGTGTTCTACATCTATATCCTCATTAAGATGTCTTAAACTAGGCCTAAGAATGCCTAGAATGGAATGAGGATGCAAATATGCACTTAGAAGACATTTTGCAAAGTTTGCTGAAAATAGGAACCTCGCTCAAGCGAGCCTTCCTTCGCTCGAGCGAGCTTCCAAAATCAAAGGCTTCGCTCGAGCGAGAAATCCTTCGCTCGAGCGGTCTGATGAAACAGTAAAAGTACTGGATGCTCGAATTTTACGCTCGAGCCACCAATCCTACGCTCGAGCATAGCTTCGAACAAAGGTTGGTCGCTCGAGCGAAGAATCCTTCGCTCGAGCGAAGAAGTCAAATCTGGAATTTGCAGATTTGTCTCCTAAGCTCAAACCAAGCATTCTTTCACTCAAAACTCGACCTCTTGGGCCCAAATTCTGGAAAACACATCTAAATTCAATGTACAATAAGTTTCAAAGCTCAATTTGTGAATTCAAAGCCCAAGAGTGAGTCAATTGAAACCATTTTTCAAACCCATTTTCAAGAACAATCTTCAAACATGACATGCATGGGTCAAAACCATTTCAAAGCTTCAATTCTTGCTCTAATGAGCTCAATCCTTTCAAAACAAGATGAAAACATGGACTTATACATAAATGTGAACATGCATGCAACCTTTTGCCATGAAAACAACTTAAAATTCCTCAATACAAGCATGCATGCAAGAGATGAGCTTCAATTCAACCTTATAAGCCATATCTTGGCTCTAATCTTTAATAATCCTCTAAACCATGCAAGGAGTGGTTCAATTCATAAACAAGAAGGTAATTACTCTACCTTAGATCCTCAATCACAAGGCTAGAAGCTCATTTTAGCAATTATCCTTCAATTTCTTCAAGTACACAAGTCAATTTCAAGGTGAAACCAAACTCTCTCCCAATCTCTCTCTCTAGGTCGGCAAAGACAAGGAAAAGAGCTGATGAAAATGTTTGATCAAGTGTATAAACCAAGGCTCAAATATGGTATGAAGTGGGCCACTAAGTGGCAATTCCGTAAATAAGGTCAATTTTTTGATTTAGCTTATTTTATCTAATTTGATCATACCCAATCAGTTTTCAATTAAATATACCATTAATTTACATAAATTTCAATGATCATAAAACATTGATCCATTTCCGGTTCGGCCGCCGATAAGGCTTTCAATTTGCAGTTTAATGCATAAGACGATAACAGATAATTTGGCAGTCAAACAGATAGATTATGCATTTAAATAGTTGCAGTCAATCAATCAGTTCAGTACTTCAGTCAGTCAGTTTAGTATTTTATTCAGTCCAGTTATCAGTTATTATCAGTCTCAGTTAACGGTAATCAGTGGTTAATTCAGTAATAATCAGTAATTAATCGGTAATCAGTACGAGGGTTGTTACACATGTTCATATCTTGAGCTTAGTCCATGAATTCATCTTGCTTTTGAGGAAATTGAGCTCATTTGAGCAAGTGATTGAAGCTTTGAATTTGATTGAGCACATACATGTTACATTTGAAGTGTTCTTGAAGTTTGGTTTGAAATTGGGTTTAATTGACTCATCTTTGGGCCTTGATTTTACAAATTGAGCTTTGAATCATGTTATACTATGAATTTACATGTGTTTTCCAGAAAATTGGCCTTAAAGGATTGAATTTGATGCATTAAAACTTGGTTTTGAGCTTGAGGTTCAAATCTGGAATTTCCAGAATTTAGACTCACGCTCGAGCGGGGAAATTGGCGCTCGAGCGTGGAATACGTGCTCCCTGCACTTTGCATTGTTTTACATTCCGCTCGAGCGGGTAAATGCACACTTGAGTGGAGACCTGAGTCACACGCTCGAGCGGGGGTCGAGCGCCCGTCGAGTGTAAATTTCATGCATCCAGTACTTTTGCCATATTTTGCAGTCCGCTCCAGCGAAGGAAGTGACACTCGAGCTGGAAACCTTTATCTGCATGTCTGCTCGAGCGTGGAAAGACACGCTCGATCGTGACCCTTGTTTTCTGAAAGATTTGAAAAGTGTTTTAAAGTGCATCTTTGCATCCTCTTTCCATCCTAGACATTCCTAGGGCATGTTTAAGGCATCTTAAGGAGGATATTGATGTAGAACCACACCGAGGCAAATTAGGGATTAAGTTATTATTTTTTCCCAACTATGTAGCTTAGTGTGTGTTCACTCTGTAACTGTGTAGGGTTGGCATCTGGAGACGCTCTAGCTTATCTGTAGCCCAGAACTCTGTGAGTAACACTGTTGTAAAGATATGTTCAATTGAGATTACTTTCTGAACAAATGACTGAACTGTTTTATGAAATAACACTGTTTACTGAATGAATGCTTGTCCTAATTGCGAACTGTATTCGTGGCATCCATAGCAATTTATTGTTACTATACTGTACTGCTACTGTCATAGAGATCTCTATCGGTTCCCATGTTGGAACCACTACTGTTTACTAATGTGATGGCCATCAATTGACTGTTCGGTCTGCTAGGACCTACTGTACTGCTTTGCTATTGGATGTACCACATATGACTATTATAGCTTCTGAATGACTGTTATGGCATGAAATATGAGCCACAAACTGAATGACTGATGTATTGATAATCGACTGTTTTCAATACTGAAAGGACATTCATTCTTAGCCTCTTTATGCATATGTTATTCACTGGACTTTAGCTCACTGTTTTTATATATATGTAGGTGTCCAGGCACCGGATCGGAGTTAGGAGCGTTGAAGCCAACCACTGTGCCTCACTGAGAGGTTCTAAGCCTGACCGAGCCAAGGCTGTTTGGGGTGTTTTAGTTTTCCCTTTTTTGTCTCTGTTTGTAAACACTGTATAGACCGAATGATATGGTACTGTACTATTCTAATAGGGATTAAGTCCCTGTCCTGCATGATTGTAAATGACGTATGTATATACTGTTTTCTGTTCTTAATGTGAATATGTGATGAAAAGTCTTTTTGCATACAGACTGTCACAGCTCATTGGACATCTTTTAATTACTGTTTTGGCTTTCGCCAGCCCCTGTACTCTGTATTACTGTTTTACTGTTAAGCAGGCCTCTGGTAATCTCGGATTACTGGCCGGTTACGGTGCTAAACCCATAGGGGCGGGTTTGGGTTGTGACACTGTGGTATCAGGTACATTTTCTATTAGTGGTCATTCCGCACATGTGTTATTTAACTCGGGCTCTATCCATTCCTTTGTATCAAAAGCACTTGCGAGTTATTTAAATAGGCCAATGGAACCACTACCTTATGTTTTGGGTGTATCCTTACTATCGGGGGCATCCATGGTATGTGCGTCTATTTATTTTGCATGTGAAATCCTAATCGGGGATGTGTGGGTAGATGCCAATTTGCTGCCTCTTGACATGGCTTATTTTGACATAATTTTGGGGATGGATTGGTTAAGCAAGTATCACGCCACTATAGATTGTGTGTCGAAACGAGTTACTTTCGAACTTCCAGGACAATCCGAGGTTATTTTTAAGGGCCAAGGGATAGTTTCCCCACCCTATCTAATTTTTGCAATAAAGGCGTGTAAGTTACTACAAAAGGGTTGTCAAGGGTATTTGTGTAGTATCTTGAATGAACAACCAGTGAATGGGGGCATTGATACGATTCCAATTGTGCGGGATTTTTCGGATGTCTTTCCAGAAGAGCTACCAGGAGAGCTAGTGGATCGTGAAATCGAGTTTACAATTGATATTGTCCCAGGAACTCAGTCCATTTCTAAGACCTCTTATAGAATGTCTCCCACGGAAATGAAAGAGTTGAAGGTCCAACTGCAAGACCTCCTTGACAAAGGATTCATTTGCCCAACTACTTCTCCTTAGGAGGCACCAGTCCTTTTTGTAAAGAAGAAAGATGAGACCATTCGGTTGTGTGTAGATTATAGAGAGCTCAATAAAGTAACTATAAAGAATAAATATCCTTTGCCCAGGATCGATGATTTGTTTGATCAATTACAGGGTGCATAAGTCTTCTCTAAGATAGATTTGCGGTCTGGGTATCATCAACTAAAGGTTAAAGTTGAGGATATCGAGAAAACTGCCTTCCAAAGCCATTACGGACATTATGAATTTTTAGTTATGTCATTTGGAGTCACTAATGCACCAACGGCCTTCATGGATCTGATGAACCGAGTTTTTAAGCCCTACCTGGACGATTTTGTGGTTGTGTTTATCGATGACATCCTTATTTACTCAACAAATGTGGAAGCTCATGAGAATCATCTACGGTTAATTCTTCAGACTCTGCAGGATAAGAAATTGTATGCAAAATTAAAGAAATGTGAATTTTGGCTACACGAAGTGGGATTTTTGGGACGTGTGGTAACGAATGAGGGTGTTGCAGTTGATTCGCACAAAGATTGAAGCTATTGTGAATTGGCCGATGCCTACTAATGTGTCAAAAGTGCGTAGTTTCTTGGGTTTGGCCGGATACTACCGACGATTTTTTAAAGACTTTTCCAAAATTGTAGTGTCGCTTACTCAGTTAACCCAGAAAGGTATCTTGTTTGAATGGTTGGAGCAACGGGAATCTGCCTTTCAGGAATTGAAGACAAGGTTAACTATAGCACCTGTTTTGGCCTTACCGTCAGGTAACGAGGGATTTGAGATTTATAGTGACGTTTCTCACAAAGGTTTGGGCTGTGTACTTATGCAAAATGGAAAAGTTATTGCCTATGCCTCTCGCCAACTTAAACCCCATGAAAGGAATTATCACACGCATGACCTCGAGCTAGCTGCAGTGGTCTTTGCTTTGAAAATATGGTGCCATTATCCATATGGAACTAAGTTCAAGGTTTACACCGATCATAAGATTCTTAAGTATTTCTTCACTCAAAAAGAGTTGAATATGCGATAGAGACGGTGGTTGGAGCTCATTAAAGACTATGATCTACAAATCCATTATCACCTCGGTAAAGCTAACACGGTTCTGAGATGCCCTTAGTCGAAAAGTGCAGGAATTTAGCGAGCTTACTCATGGGGCAGGAAGAGCTAGTACATGATTTGTAAAGAAGGAATATGGAAATTATATTTCATGGCCAAGACGCAATAGTGGCAACGATGTTAGCTCAACCAATACTTATGGAGGAAATCAAGCAACGACAATTGGAAGATGAAATTCTACGAAAAATTTACGACGAAATGGAAACAAAGCCAAAGTCCGGATTCATGATTGAAAACTCGGTATTGAAATTTCAAGGCCGATTGTGTGTTCCAAATGTGCCAGAAATTAAGAGGAAAATTATGAAAGAAGCTCATAACTCCAAATTTACGATGCATCCCGGTAATATAAAAATGTATCAAGATTTGAGACAAAATTTTTGGTGGCCTGGTATGAAGAGGGAAATTGCGGAATTCGTCTTAAGGTGCTTACAATGTCAGTAGGTAAAGGTGGAGCACGAACCAATGAGTTTACTCCAGCCCCTCCCAATTCCAGAATGGAAATGGGAACATTTAACTATGGATTTTATCGTGGGTTTGCCGCGAACTCCTCGGGGCATGAACTCCATATGGGTAATTGTTGATAAACTAACTAAGTCAGCCCATTTTCTGCCTTTAAAAACTCAATACAATGCAGATAAATTGGCTACCTTATATGTAGATGAAATTGTGTGACTACATGGTGTTCTAGTATCAATCGTATCTAATAGAGATCCGACGTTTGTATCAAGATTTTGGCAAAGTCTTCAAGATGCCTTAGGAACAGAATTGAAATTCAGTACAACTTTCCATTCTCAGACAGATGGACAATCTGAGAGAACCATACAAACACTAGAAGACATGCTTCGGATGTGTGCTTTGGACTTCAAAGGAAATTGGGAAAACTCATCTACCATTGGCGGAGTTCACATACAACAACAGTTACCATTCGAGCATAGGAATGGCACCCTATGAAGCTCTATATGGAAGGAAATGTCGCTCTTCCTTGTGTTGGACCGAAGTCGGTGATAAATCGTTATTTGGACCTGAAATCGTCCAGTTAACAATAGAAAAAATTAAAACTATCCAAAGAAGATTAAAAACTGCACATAGTAGACAAAAGAGTTATGCAGATCACCGGCGAAGGGACTTAGAGTTCGAAGTGGGTAATTATGTGTTTGTGAAAGTTACACCAATGAAAGGACACTCAAGATTTGGCAAAAAGGGTAAGTTAGTGCCCAGATACGTTGGTCCGTTTCTAATCTTGGAAAGAGTAGGTCCAGTAGCCTATTGTGTCGCTCTTCCACCAAATATGGAACAAGTGCATAATGTGTTTCACGTGTCAATACTACGAAGTTAACTTCAAGATCCATCTCATGTTATAGATCATCAACACGTTGCCTTAGATGATAACTTAATTTATGAAGATAAACCAATTCAGATTCTAGACCGACAAATGAAGCAACTATGAAGTAAAGTGATTCCTATGGTGAAAGTGGAATGGCAAGAACATTATGGAAAATAAGCTACTTGGGAATGAGAGGAGGAAATGAGACAATGGTACCCAGAGTTATTTACAACCTAAGGTAAAACAAGTTTGAGCACCAAACTTAGTTAAGGGGGGAGGGGGGAGTTAATAACCCGACCTTCATATATGCTTTACATCTTTAGTTCTATGAGAAATTACATGTTTAATGTGCAATTCCATGCAAAGTTATGTTTACACGTGGGCGTTGTTAGATCATGTTTTTCTATCTGTTTATTATTGGAAAAACATCTGTTAAAATTAAAATGTTAACTTGGAAATTTAAAGCCGTAGAGGCGCGATAAACTGAAATTAAGTATGTGAACATGCTAGTAGGAATTTTTAAAGCTACTTGGGAGGTTTAATTGAAAATTTATTTTGTCTGATTCGTTAAGGCTCATTTGGCAAGTCTAGAAGCTAAAGACTTATTTATGTGTTATATAAGTCCCTTTTGAACTTATCTCCTTATATGTATTGAGTGGAAATGTTCGAGGGCACCTGAAACAGAGAGTAGAGAAAAGAAATGGAGCAAGGAGAGGAATTTGGGGATTTAAGAGATCTTGCTAGGGGTACTTGAAGAATACAATTTAAAGTAAGTATAGAGCCCTAGTCAATTCTTAATTTCTCTTCAATTGGTTTGAATTAAGCTTTGAATTGAAGTATCCTCCCTCCATGAAAGCTAGGGTTATGATCGGGAATAATTGAATCTCATAAATGACCATGTATCTCTTGAATGTGTATGATGGGAAACTTAATCACTTGATCTCCCTATGTTTTGCCTAATCTCACTCTTTTGTATGTTTGAATTCACATAAATGAATAGCTAGGCATTTGTACATGTATATTTACATAATGTGAGTGAAGGAATCATGGAAATTTTGAGGTGTAAAGGCCAAAGAGCTAGAATTACATGTTTATATGTTTATATGCTATGTTCTTTTGTGTAAATCTACCTTGATTTTGGCTATGTGACTACCTCTTGTGAACTTAGAATTGTTGAAGTTCCGGACAGAAAAACAAGGTACCAACTGCACGTGCGGGAGGCACAGTCGCATGTGCAGAAAGCAGGGGAGAAGGGTCGAACTACACTGCTAAAAAGGCACATGCGGCCAGCACGTGCGGCGCACCTGCCCACACGTGCGGCAAGGACTTCCACACGTGCTGCCTAAACTATAAAATTCTAAAACTTTCTTTCGCTCTTCTCAACCATCTGAATGCATTGTTATGTCGATTCGGTGTCCCTATAATGTATTTAATTACATGAAACATAACGAATCGAATAATTGAGAATTGAAAAGAAACTAAAAATAGAGATGTGCTTACGATTTATGTGCTATGTGTAAGGCATCCGCAGGAAGGAACCAGCATTCACCCACATCACTGTGAGTGATAGTAGCGTAATATTATGCTTTATTCACGTTTTGTACTTACATATGTTATCTGAGATCTTATTCACTTTTGTGAGTACCTTATGTTATATACGATATGTCTGATATATGTTTGAACCTTGACATGTGAGATATGGACCCGAGGTCGTTCTATTTGTTGTTTCGTTGGGCCTAAGGCCGTTTTGCTGTTATAATGGGCCTAAGGTTGTTTTGCATTATAATGGACCTAAGGCCGTTTTGCTATTATAACGGGCCTAAGGTCGTTCTGTATTATAATGGACCTAAGGCCGTTCTGTATTCTGTTGGGCCCAAGGCCGTTCTGTCTTATGTGGGCCCAAGGCCGTTCAGGAAAGGAAAAACGAAAGAGATTATGATTTATGGAATTGCACTGTTAACCTATGTTCATACTTTTAATTTGTTTGTACTATTATTATTCACTGAGCCTTGCTTACTCTACTTTTTTGAATGTTTTGTAGGTAATCAGCTCGCGGGTCAACCTTAGGTCAGCCTAGAAGCCTGTTGCTAATCCTGTTTTGCTGAGTCACCCGAAGTGACTCTTTTTTTTTTTATTTTGGAAAGCCGAGCGATGGCATGTTTTGTTACAAACTGGGGAAAATAGATATGTAAAAAGATGTTGACAGCACTAAATATTTTGGGTTGGTTTTCCTTTTACACTCAGTAATGTAAATGGCGCATGGAATGTTATATACGTATGGTAATGGCATTTAGACACAGCTCAATGAATGTTATTCTTCTATTATTTTTCGTCCGTACAAGCCCGGAGATTGAGTAACATTTAAATAACTAAGTTAAGGCCTCGAGTTAGGCCGGTCATGTCCAAACTTTTAGGGGCAAGTTTGGGTTGTGACAGTGGTACTTACAAAATAATTATGCAAAACAGATTTTACATAAAATGGTTTGTGGTAACTCAAAATATAATATAACTCACCTCAAAATTGATCTTTTACTCTTACTTCTTATTTGGGCTCACTCTTTCATATATCATCTCGTTTGTTGTTTTTGAAATTTTATTACCATGTAACTCACCTATTTATAGGTGAGAAGACTCTTACTATGCTGCACTATGAAGCACACCATAAGGTATCACATTGCACCATGCTTCTCATGAGGTTTCTTGAAAACGATGCACAAGTTCCCTATATTCTACTATGCCTAGAAAATGTTATAATTACATTTTTTTCAAAGATTAAGTATATATATTTTGAGGTGTCACAATCTTCCATCCTTTTAAAATTTCGTCATCGAAATTAATTTATAGAATTGTCTTTTTCATTTCCACTACGCACTCTGATAGAGTCATTTCCTATTAATCATTACACAAAATAAAATGTACACTTATTTCACAAAAATGTCCCCTCTACTTTTCTTTGCTTTTGACAAAGTAGTGATCAAAGGAGGACAAACATATCCTCTAAGCTTTTCTTTGCCTCCAACAGAGTAGTGATTGAAGAGGGACAATATGACAATTTTTACCCAAGGTGAGTCCTTACAAAACATTGCCTACCCTACTTCTTAGTTGTGCATGTGTCCTATGCTCATATATATATATATATATATATTTTTAAATAAATTATTTTAAAGAAAACCATTATTCTGATACCACTTTTTTACGACCCAAACCCGGTACCCAAATGTTCAGCATCACATCAAGACAATAACTGAAGTCATAACAAATTAATAGTACGGCGGAATAAAATAAAAGGGTATCCAAATCTTAATTTAATTATAACAAAAACATATACATTGGAACTTTTATTCATTTACATTGTCAGAGCTGCACTATGACTACAAAGTGCCTTGTGCCTACCCCACACACTAGTCCTGACATGTTACCTAAAAGTGGTTGACAACTACAAGCACATGACAAAGTAAAAAATATTATACTGAGAGCATTATGGTATAAAATCACCATGGATAATTATTTGGGTTAAACAGGGCTTAGTTTGACATTAAAATACAGAGTATATAATACGGAAATCATTTTGAATAACAGACATATAATACAGAGATCATATAAATAAAATAATTATAACCACGGTATAGAAGCGAGCGTAGCGAGCGTAATGCAATGTATGTATGGACTTAAGAGATGTCTTGTACGAATTCTAGAGGTGGCTCCCACGATAATGTAGCACATTGCTCCACACCAGAAATCAGAGGGTTAATGGATCTATGATAAACAGAGGATCACTTAAAGTGATAATATAGAGGGTCAGTGGTTATTTAAGTCTCCCAAAACATGAAACTTCCGTTGTGGTATTTATAAAATAATCGTACAAAACGGATTTTGCATAAAATTGTTTGTAGTAACTCAAAATATAATACAACTCACCTATTATAGGTGAGGAGACTCTTACTATACATCACTATGTTGTACTATGTAGCACACCACGTGATATCACATAGCACCACGCTTTTCATAAGGTTTCTTGAAAACTATGCACAAGTTTCCTTATATTCTATTATGGCTCAGAAAATATTATAATTATATTTTTTTTTTAAAGATTAAGTACATATATTTTGGGGTATCATATATATTAAATTTGTAAAACTTATTGTACTTTCTACAAACTTCAATGGAATTCAATCAATATAATTTACCCAAAATATATATATAGAAATGTGAAGTTTTTTCGCTTTGTTTTTATTTTTAGTGATTTTTTTTTTTTTTTAAGTTTTCAAAAATATTTTAATTTTTATATTTATTTAGATTAAATATATTTTAAAAATAAAAAAATTAAGCAAAAGAGTGTTCAATTGCAAAAATATTATAAAAAATATGAAACCAACAAGTAAGATGAGTGTTCAATTTTGGGGGGCTTGACAAAGAGATCCACTAGATCGCCAAAAGCATAATAAGGCAATTGGCACCACTTTTATAGACCCAAACTTAGGATTTTGACATGGGTCTCAATTATTAGTGCACATTGTTAGTGTCATATGGAATATTAATGTCATATGGTACATTAAGCAAATGATGAGTCGTTTTAGTGATAAATTGTTAAAAATAGTCCTAAGAGTTGTTGTTAGTATTAAAATATATGTAAGAAATGTATTAAAAAATATATAAATATTTAGCATTATATATGTTTTATTGACAAACATTAAGACTGTTACTAGCACGACACTTATTGCACTTATTGTATAGAGCACTAATGCTTAAGTAGTCTAGTTGTTCACTTGATAAACAGTAATAGTAAAAACACACAAGGCAAACACAGAACGAGACATATACGCCTTACAAGAGGTGCCACCTCTTGCATATAGACTCATTGCTTCCTAAAACTCTAACTATTGTTATATTTTAATGATGATAAATTGTTATAATTTAACAATATTATTCCAATGATGTCTCTATGCTATTTTTTTGCTGTATCACAACTATTGAATTAAATTTTTTATTTTAATCACAACCACTTGTTATCATCCCCAAATCTCTTTCTGCTAAGTAGGCAATTTAACCTATATATAGGTAAAATTATTACATATAGCATAAGGATTAGCAATGACAAATTAACTTGTCAACTCATTAGAGAGAAAGAGATAGAGAGAGAGGAGATAATGAGAGATTGTCATTAAAGATGGAAGAAAAATTGATAAAATTGAGTCGGCCGATCAAAATAGATCGAAATTTTAGTTTTTGGCCTGTTTTTCATAACGTATTGTTTGTTTCGGTTTTGAAATTTTTTACATCGATACAAACCGAACCGATCAAATATTATATTTACATATTTTTATATTATAATTTCTTAAACATTATATGAGAAGTGACTAATATAATATACTTTTCTGATAAAAATTAGGAAGAAAAACATTTATAGAGCAATTTTCAATGTAAACTTCTATAATCTATTATAAAACCTTTTAAAATTTTATGTAAATTTCTCTTCTATATCAAACCAACAAACCAATAAAATCGAATTGCAACATATCAACCCAACCGAACCGAACCAAACCATTACACTTCTAATTGTGATTAAAGTAGAAAACTTCAATTCAATGGTTGTGACTATAAATAAATAAAAGAAGATATTATTGAAGCAACATTGCTAGATTATAATAGTTTATCACTATTTATTACTAAAAGATAACAATAGTTAAAATTTGAACAAATAAACCATTGGAGACGCTCTGCACACCACAGTTTATAGCTCTATTGACATGATACTCATCTTTCTCTCATTCACACACCCCCACCCCCCCAAAAAAAAAAAAAAATAGTCTAGCGTGAGAAATTATTAAGATCTATTTGGTGTAGATACTATAAGTGGTTTTTGTTTTTTTTTTTTGTTTTTTGAAAGAAGAAATTTACTTTGCCCCCCTTGTAATTCTTTGTAATTCTTTCTCTGACTTTTTGTCATATTGATCCTATCCTTATCTTCCTACTTACTCTTATCCATTGAAATCCTAAAAGACTATAACATGCATATTTTTGTTTCATTCTCCAATCGTTTCATATACAAATCCATGATTTTGAACAAGTGAGGTGGAGATCTAGAATCTGAATTGCAAACAAGTATATCCCTCAACGTACTCATAGCTCATAGGCTTTGTTATAAAGAAAAAATCATGAAAGCCTAGGTCCATTACATATAACACAAGTGTGCAAGTGAAAGTCACTTTCTTTTCTTTTTCTAACTTTCTTTATAAATAACCCCTTTTGTTTTTTTGTTGTTTTTGTTTTTTTCTTCTAGTGAGCTAGGTTGGTCAAGGAAAGGCCAACAAGAGTGTGTTTAGGATGGATTTTTCAGTGACTTTTTATTATTATTATTATTATTATTATTATTATTATTATTATTATTATTATTATTGTGATTTTTGTTGTTGACATTTTTAGATTTTAACAAATGGGAAAGTCAAAAAAAATTTAAAAAAATTAAAAAGAAGTCCTAAAAAGGCAAAATAAAAATAAAAATAATTGATTTTTTTTTTTGTCTTTAGTATTTTTTTTTAATTTTTACATTCACCCACACAGATAGACCTAAAAATTAAAAAATAATAATATAATTTTCAAAAAACATTATTAAAGACAAAGAAATTCAAAAAAAATTGTGATTTTTTTTAGTTGTGTGCCAAACTCATTCTAAATAAACAAACAGAAATGTTAGAAATCCAAAAAAATTACTAAAAAGGTGGCTCAAAGGTGTATTTTTTTGTGAATTTTTTTTTTTTTTTTTTATAGTTTTTTAAAGATTCCTAATATTTCTCTAAACAAATAATTAGGACAAAATGAGGAAGATGGGAAAAAGGTGGCTTAACCATACCCCAAGGATGGAAAATTTTATTTTCACACATTAAATTATTTCTATGTACATCTTTTTTTTAATCCACACATTTAGTAATTTGATTTTTACTTCTTTATCTCAGTCCACACACTTCACATTCCAAATATACTCTCACCTTCACTGTCACATCCTCTCCTTTCATCCTTTAATGCCCCTTTGCCCTTTTCTTCTTTCACTTGGCCTTCTCTCTCCTCTTTCCTTCTTCAAAATATTCAAAGCCCCTAGGTTTGCTTCAATAGCGGACCAAACCCACTTCGAATCTTAGAAAACCCAGTCACAAAATGACCCAAAAATTGCAATAAATTACCCAGTGCCACTGTCTCCGCCATTGCCAGCCGTGTCTAAGCAAATGGAGTTGAGCAAAGCCATGGAAGCTTCTTCGAAATTGAACCTCTTCTCTCTCTCTAGAAGTGATATGATCTTTGCGGATGAGTGGATCACTGCTGTGAATAAGCCTCAGGGGATGTATTGTGAGACCGTCTTGTATTTATTCTGTTTAACTTTTGGAAAATTAATTGTTCAAATTTTATTTTTAGAACAAAGCCCGCCGATTGAAGAAATTATTCAATCTAGTGTTGTTCTTTGCTTTGTATGGTTGAGGTTTGGGCATGGGAGGCGATGGTCGGTGGTGGCCGGCAGTAAAGTGGCTGGTGAGATAGTAGTGGGTGAAATGTGTATAGAGAAATTATGAGATGTGTGGGTGAAATGGTAATTTTGTTAAATGATAAATTTGTGATTCTAAAAAATTTTTTTAAATGCGTGGAATAAAGAAATTTGGTATGTGGAAATAGAAATTCCCCCCCCCCCCTCCCCAAGATAACAAAAGATAAAAGAGATTAAAATCAACTAAGAATTTAGTGTAGTTTTTTTTAAAAAATAATAAAAAATTAGTACTATAATTTTTATGAATATTAATAATTAAAATTGTAATTTTTTTTTAATGTCTATTTATTTTGTGAAATAGATCGCATGTACACCATCAGTGATTCAGTACGAAGCAAAAAACGACAACGGCCTATTTCTGCGGGCCACGTGTCCATCTCTCAACTCCTTTCACAAACCCATATACAACAAGCTCTCCCACCCCCACCCCAAGCAAAAAACGACGACTCCATTTATTCAAAAGGGGAGAAAAGAAAAGATTTAGACCGCCCAGTGGGTGACCCCGCCGCTTCCACTGTTTTTTAATTGATGGAAATTTTATTTTATTTTTTTAAAGTTTGCTCTCACAGTTCTTCACGTAGAGATGGGGGTATTGAGGGTCACCCTCTACTGGAGATTCTCAGTAGACCCAGTGAGGGTGACCCCCACCACCCCCATTATTTTTTGATTGATTCAAATTTATTTATTTATTTATTTTCAGGCTTGCTCTCACAGTCCCCCATGTGGAGGTGGAGGTGCTAGGGGTCACTTTTACTGGGGATCCTCAGCAGTGTTGAAAAGGGAAATGGTCTGGACCCCACTGGGGTGACCCTCAGGGCCCAGTGGGCTCTGATTAGTTAATTTTTTTTATTTTTTATTTTTTTATTTTGAGCCAATGACCAACCCCCACGTATGGGGGGGGGGAGATGAGATTTTATTGGGGGTCTCAATCAATGTTGTATTCAAAAATGACTTAGACTCCAGTGGGGGTGACCCCCACCACCTCACTGATTTTTGATTGGCTCAAAAAAAATTTTTTGTTCTCCTCTCTTTGACCCCCACATGTATGTGGGGGCGGTGGGGGTCTCTAGCACTGTTGTCTTTTATTTTTGGTTTTAGAGGCAATAGCATAACAATAATGGGAAAGTTAAAAAAATGAGAAATGATTTTTCTCCCAAAACTTTTCCCCCCGAATCCCCCTAATGCTCAAAACGACATCGTTTTGGGCATTTTTTTTTTTTTTCTTCTTCCATTTTTGAGTCTGAAACGCAGAAGACGGAGGGGGAGAGAAAGAGAGAGAAAGAGAGAGAGAGAGAGAGGTGGTTCATTCATGATCGTCGCCAAATGAGTCATGACCCAAATTTGATGACCCGCCGTCGTCTAACCCAATGACTTTTAAGCCCCCTCTGGTTGATTTGGCCCCTCCTTTCCTTCATCTTCCTTTCCTCCTTCTTCTTCTTTCTTCTTCTTTCTTCTTCTTTGCAGATTCGGGGGATTCGGAGGAGGGGGCTTTCGAGCTCCCTAGCAATGCTCTTAAAAAATATATATTTATTAATAAATCTCATTTTATAAATAAATATTTTAATTAGTTTAATTTTTTTTTTTTTATTGATTTACTCGTTTGAGAACAGGCTAATTTAGTAACTTTTTAGTTATTTGGCTAAAATATGAGCTAAAAAAACTAGTATGTTTGAAATGACTTTTTGGCTTTTTACGAAAAGATGTGCAAAAAGTAAAAAAAAAAATCTTTGACTTTTTGGTATGGGTTGTTAGCTTTTTGAATTTTTTTTAGCAATTTTTGGACTTTTTGGCTAAACCGGCTGCTTCCCAAACGAGGCCTAAGTTTTATTAGTGGAGAGTTTCGTTCTGTGTGATCTTATTTTTTATTTTGATAGTATTTTGGTAGCCAATTATACCATTTTATTAATGTGACAGATATGATGTGACATTCCAAAAAAAAAAAAAAAATTAGTATACTTTTTTTAAATGTAACAACATGGTTGGTAAATGTAACACTCTTAAAAAACTAAAACCTCTTTAGTGTACTTTTATTAAATGTAACAAGTGATACTTCAATGTGGCAAGTATGATGTGACACTCAAAAAAAAATTTAAAACTCCTTAGTATACTTTTTTTAAATGTGACGACGTGACGGGTATGATGTAATAACTAAAAATTCTTTAGTGTGCTTTTTCTAAATGTGACAACGTGATAGATATGGTGTGACACTCCAAAAAAACTATATAAGTGTTTGCTATTCATTAAAAAAGTGTATTTTTTTTTTTTCATACATATACTTATTGGGGTCACATCAATCAACATCTATGATATCTCTTTTCTTCTTTTCTACTTTTTTACCCACTTTCTCTATTATTTTACACATTTTTTTTTATATAAAAAGTCAAAAAGTGCACTTATTTAGAACATTCCAAACCACATACTCCAAAAAAACTAAAAACTCTTCAGTGTACTTTTTTCAAATGTGACAACGTGGCATGTATGATGTAATACTCTAAAAAAAAAATAAAAACTAATTAATATACTTTTTTCAAATATGATACTCTAACGTAACGGGTATGATGTAACACTAAAAAATTTCTTAACATACTTTTTTCAAATATAATACTCCATTGTGGCAGACAAATAAGTCATTACACATCCAAAGGAACTAAATGGATTACAAATAATAATAATAATAATAATATGAAACTATATAGATCACTAATTCAAAATATAAGACTTATTGGTCAATTTATGTATGAAAATGTTTCTAGTGTAATTCTAACACACATCAAATACATAACAAACTTGCACTCCATAAAAATGAAAAAAATAAAAATAAAAATCACTGTGCCACTTATTTGAGATTTTTGCTTATTAATAACACCGATTTAATTTCATATTTATTTTTACATTATGCTAAAGACAGTATGATGAGTTATCATTCAATTTGGAGATATTAGAAAAAATTAGAATCTCCATTCATTTTTTTCCCCACATATTTTAAAATATTTTTATATAATTTCTACATTTTTTCCATATATTTTGTATATATATTGAATTATTATTACGGCACCTAATAGTCATTAGCATTTTCATTATTTTTTGTTGTCTTGCTAGACAATTTTATTTTTGCAAATCAACAACCATTCTATTTTATTCGTTTATTTATTTATTTTTATAAAGATAGTTTTGTAAACATAAATTTCAGAACATAAACCTTACACTTCGAATCATTTACCATGTGTATTATCAAGAAATCAAGACAAAATGACATACCTGAATCCATTGATGAACGGTTAAACGGAAGCGTGATTATCAATAAACTCTTTGTTATTGATTATATTATTGCCTTCTAATCCTTTCCCCTTTGGTGCCTTATGTTTCTTCTTGAGAGGATTTAGAAAAATGGCAGTGTTCTTTTTTTTTTTCCACTTGGGAAGGAATAGGGACCATAACCTTTTAAAGGTTGTAATTGGTTATCAAAACTGAAAGGTTGTGAAAGTTCAAAAGGAATGAAAACCAACTTTAACCATTATTGGTTTTAATTTCTATTTATTGGTTTTCAAAACTGAAAGGTTGTGGAAGTTCAAAAGGAATGAAAACCAACTTTAACCAATATGTTTTAATTTGTATTTCTGCCCCTCATAGAAATAGAAATTATACAACTAGTATCTACACATTAGGTCCATAACACATATACCCTTAAGCCTATTAACTAAATTGAATCACTTAAATTGTAGGCTTCTTATAAATGATAACACCACATTTAATTATGTGGTCCCATTGAGACATTATCTAACAATCTCCCACTGGACCACATATGCATCCTGAAAAATGTGCTTAACTTTAGTGAGCTCAGAAATTTGTTATCATAACTTGAGGGTATCCAAACAATCTTGTCTATTAACTATATTAATATAGGATCAAAGCGGTCTTCGTTACATCAATCGTAACTCGACCCACCAATGGTCATGTATACTAATACAGCTAAATGACATAGATCAATCGTGGATGCGTAGTATGGAAATTACATGTGATGTGATCCATACATGCCTATTTCCAACTGGTCCTACTTAACTTTATTGAGATCAATACTTCACAATACGTAATAGAGCGTAATAAACTGAATATTTCATTTCTGCAGAAATTAATCTAATTACATAGATAAAACTCAAGGCTGACATAAAGCAGTAACATAAATACAAACTCCCACTAAACCAGAATGTTCTCAAACAGAACAACACCCATCTGAGCAGTGTGCTCATGAAAGACCTTGGGTGGTAGTCCCTTCGTAAGTGGATCCGCTATCATGGAGTTTGTCCCAATGTGCTCTATGAAAATCTGTCCACTCTGCACTCTTTCTTTTACAACTAGGAACTTGATATCAATATGCTTTGATTTTGTCGAGCTCCTGTTGTTATTAGAATATAAAACTGCAGATTCATTGTCACAATATAACGTAAGTGGTCTTTCAGTGCCTTCCAAAATACGCAATCCAGTGACAAAATTCCGCAGCCATATCCCTTGGTTTGATGCCTTATAACATGCTACAAATTCTGCGGCCATGGTGGATGAAGCTATGAGCGTCTGCTTTGCAGACCTCCAAGAAATTGCTCCACCAGCTAACAGATAAATATAGCTTGATGTGGATTTCCTACTGTCTTGGTATCCAGCAAAATCGGAGTTGAAATATCCAATGACCTCTAACTTATCCGATCTCCTATATGTGAGCATATATTCCTTTGTTCTCTGTAAATATCGCATAACACGCTTGACTGCTTTCCAATGATCCATGCCAGGATTACTTAAATATCTACCTAACATGCCAACTATAAACGCAATATCCAGACGCGTACATACTTGAGCATACATTAGACTCCCTACAGCCGAGGCATAAGAAATCTTCTGCATTTCTTGAATTTCAAGACTGTTCTTCGGGCATTGGCTGAGACTAAACTTGTCTCCCTTAGCAACCGGGGTTTCACCTGATTTACAATTTTGCATGCCAAATCTATTGAGTACTTTTTCGATATAGCTCCTTTGTGATAATCCCAGAATACCTAGAGAACGATCTCGGTGTATTTCGATTCCTAATACAAAGGAAGCATCACCAAGATCTTTCATTTCAAAATTCTTAGATAGAAATCTCTTGGTGTCATGCAATAAGTTTATATCGTTTGTGGCAAGCAATATGTCGTCAACATATAAAACCAAAAATATGTGTTTACTCCCACTGAACTTGTGATACACACATTCATCAACAACATTAGTTTCAAAACCATACGAAGTGAGATTTTGATGAAATTTGAAGTACCACTGACGAGAAGCTTGTTTGAGTCCATAGATGGATTTAGTCAATTTGCAAACCATATTCTTTGGGTCTCCTGACACAAAGTTTTCTGGCTGCACTATATAAATTGTTTCTTTAATGTCACCATTAAGAAAAGCTGTTTTGACATCCATCTGATTGTAATGACCCCGAAACAGGTGTCATATTTATCGGTAATTAATTATGTGCTAATATGATTTAATTGAAGATTATCTGTTTGAACTAGAAAAATATTTGTTGGAATTACAACTTTGGGACAGAAATTGATGACCGTAATGGGTTCAGAAAACGAAATTGAACGCGTCTATGTGATACCGGGAATTTTTAGAACCATTTGGGGTATTTAATTGAAGACTGAATTTCGTCTGATTCGTTAGGCCTCGTTTGGCTCACGTTTTTGGCTTAAGTGGATTATATGTGATAGATAGAGACAAGGGCCTTGTTTGGCCCAAGTTATTGGCACAAATGTGTTTATATGATGTATAGAGAAGGATGGATGTCTTTTGACTCATTTTGACTCAAGACCAAAAGAAAGAAATATCTGAGAGAGAGAGAGAAGGGAATTCGTGGGAGAGAGAGGGAGACCAAGAGAAGAAGAGGAAAAAGAGGGGAAGTCAAGTTAATCTTCTTCAAAGGTAAGGATCTTCTTCTAATGTTGTGAATTAAAGTTGATCATCCATAGTTCATGGTAAGTAAAAGGAATGGAAGAGAATTTATGTGTAATTGGTGCATGCATGTCATGCATTTATGACTATTTGGCATGTTTGAGGGAGAACCTCCATTGATGTAAGGGAATGAAGCTTTTAAGTGAATGTTTATGATTTTCTCCATTTTGTTTCAAGTTGATCTTGTATACACAATGCATGTGAGTTTTGTTTAAAGAATGATGAGTTGAGATAGTGATTTTCAAGGTTGCATGCTCAGAAAATGAGATTGGGAAGGTTGAATGTCGGTTTGAAGCTTGAATTTTCACAGTCCGCTCGAGCGGGGGATTGGCCGCTCGAGCGGGGATTTCACGCATCCAGCATCTCTGCTTCGTCCACAGTCCGCTCGAGCGGGGGTTTGGCCGCTCGAGCGGGGAGCTTTTTTCAGAAATTTCAGGAAAAGTTTGGGAAGTTTGGAAAGATGTTTTACATGATTTTAGCATGTTAATTGCATCTTTTAGCATCTCATGAGCATGAATTAAAGTAAAGAAAGATTGGAATGAGCATGAAATGAAAATGAAAGAATGTAAAAAAAAAAAAAAAGAAGGAAATGGCATGAATTATGGGAATTGATGATGAATGATAAGAAATGTATTATAATGTTAATTGCAGGTCACGAAGTGAAGACCGTGCAACCGGTTTTGGAAACCCACTGTAAGTAACATTTCTGTAAATGGTATGTTCTTATGAAGTATGTTCAAAAGTGGTATGTTATGATATGTTTGAAATGATAATGTTTTCGGTGAACGAATGTCCTATTTGCGAACTTAGTATGGCACCCATGGTCAGTTGAAGTCGTGGGGGACGACATAGAAGTGCAGGCCCATGCGCTTAAGTCATGGGGAACGGCATGGAAATGTAGGCCCATGACCAGTTACGAGATCTCGGTATGTGTTTAATCGGTGTCCGGGACCGGTTATTCTAGTCGTTGGACGACAAATGTTATGTTATGTTATGTTCTATGGAGTATGCCATTATGTATGTTCTTATGAGACGATTATGATTATGTTTATGAATGTTACGTTTTAAGGATTTATACGAAATGTTGGAGTTCGTTCACTAACCCCTTTACGTTAATGTTACTTGCTGAGCTTTAGCTCATTGTTTGTATTTATGTATTTATAGGTGAGCCTTCAGGGAGTCAAGCCTAGGCGGAGTTCAAGCTGAGCCGCCGTTTTGAAGCCTAACCAGAGTTTTTTTTTTGTGCCTCCGAGTTGGGGCTAGGCCTGGAAGGCCGTATGAGTTACGTTTTGACTGTTTTGTGGCGTGAGCCTAAGATATATGTTATATGTATGACCTTATCATGATACATGTTATGTAAAGTTAGTGCGTAAATTAACATTTTTGGTATGTAAATGTATGTTCATATAAATGCACAGCTCTTCGGACTATAGTTATGTGTTTCGCTTCATGAGCCCGTTTAATTATGTTGTGTCTGATAAGGCTGTGGTAATCTAGGATTCTTGGCGATTCTGATGCCAACCTTCTCGGGGCAGGTTTGGGTCGTGACACTGATGCAACTCAAGATTAAAATATGCAACAAGCACCATAATTGTCCTAAAATAATCTTTCGAAGAAATTGGAGAGAAAGTTTCTTTAAAGTCAATTCCTTCTTTTTGAGTAAAGCCTTTGGCTATAAGATGTGCCTTATACCTCTCCACATTACCATTTGAATCCCTTTGGATTTTAAATATCCATTTACAACTTACGGGCTTCGCACCAACTGGTAATGAGACAAGTTCCCAAACTTTATTGTCTTGCATAGACTTATATTCTTCATTCATGGCTTCTATCCACTTATGAGAGTTGGAACTTTCCATGGCTTGATGAAAGTTGATTGGATCATCTTTCAACATTCCATTTTCTACCTCATGTTCCTGGAGATATACAATATAATCATCTGAAAGTGCAAATCTCCTTTCTCTTGTGGATCGCCTTAATGGCATAGATTCTTGAGGTTGAGGTTGTAGAGTTTGTTCCTCAGGAACAATTACCTCATCTTGAATGGGGGTTTGAACTATAGTATCTTGAACAACATTGTTTGGTTGAGGATCCAAAATTACTTCTCGAGCAATGACAGGTATAGGAACCTGTGATTGGTCAAAAGTAGTAGTAGGAAGTGGGATTACTCCTGCTTCCTCCTCAAAAACAATGTCTCTAACTGGATTTCTCCCCCCAAACTCAACATCCTCAAAAAATGTTGCAATTCCCGTCTCAAATATTGACCTATTTGTGGGATCATAAAACTTGTAACCCCGTGATCGTTCGGTATAGCCAATAAAGTAGCTGCTAATGGTTTTAGAGTCCAATTTTCGTTCATGAGGTTTATAAGGCCTCGCCTCAGCAGAACACCCCCACACATGCAAATGTTTTAGACTAGGCTTTCGCCCAACCCAAAGCTCATAAGGTGTTTTTACAACTACTTTAGTTGGCACCCGATTTAAGATATAAGTTGCTGTCTTTAGAGCCTCACCCCAGAGGGACTCTGGTAAAGTAGAATGACTGATCATACTTCTTACCATATCCTTAAGAGTCCGGTTTCGTCTCTTAGATACACCATTCATGCTAAGTGATCCTGGCATGGTGTATTGTGGGACGATTCCACATTCCTCCAGGTATTTTGCAAACGGTCCTGGACGTTGTTCACCTGATCCATCATATCTGCCATAGTATTCACCACCACGGTCAAACCTAACACTTTTAATCCGTTTGTTGAGTTGTAACTCAACTTCGACCTTAAATTTTTTGAATACGTCCAAAGACTGTGATTTCTCATGGATAAGAAATAGATACCCATATCTAGAATAGTCGTCTATGAATGTGATAAAATATTATTGACCATTCCAAGACACCATAGGGAATGGGCCACAAATGTCCGTATGAATTAATTCTAAGACATCTGTAGTCCTATAAGCACCATATTTCTTTATTTTGGTCTATTTTCCCTTGATACACTCAACACAGGCATCAAAATCTGAAAAATCAAGAGAGTCCAAAATTCCATCAGACACAAGGCGCTCAACTCTAGATTTAGAGATGTGACCTAGGCGTTTGTGCCATAATGAGGCTGAATTTTCCTTAGTTAATTTACGCTTTGTACCTCGTGATTCCACGTACAAGGTTGCATTATAAGATGCAATAGTTTCGAGCAAATATAGATTATCAAACACATTAAGTAAACCAGTACCGACAACATTGGAATTAATAGACATACTAAACTTCATATTTTCAAAAGAACAATAATATCCCAATTTGTCCAATATAGAAACAGAAATTAAATTCCGTCTAAAGGACGGTACAACAAAAGTGTCTAATAAATCCAAATAATAACCAGTTTTCAGTAATAATCTAAAGTGTGCTATTGCTTGCACTTCTATTGACTTGCTATCACCCACAAAGATGTATCTTTCAGCATCAGTTGGCTTTCGGTAGTTCAGGCAACCCTGCATAGAAACACATATGTGAGTAGTAGCACCAGAATCTACCAGCCAAGTGTTTCTTGGTACTGAAGCTAAATTTATTTCAGAACAGACCAAAACAAGAAATGTACCTTTCTTTACACGCCAGGCGACGTATTTGGCACAATCCTTCTTTCTGTGTTCGGGCTTGCCACAAAAGAAACAACCATCCTGCACTTTCTGTTTCTTTGGTTTCGGACCCTGAGGAATAGCAACTTCCTTTCCCTTATGCTTTCTTTTGCCCGTATGCTTGGAGGTGCTTGCCAGATGAGCACTTTCAGTCCTTTCTTGCTTCAATCTCTCTTCCTCTTGCACACAAAATGAAATGAGCTCATTGAGAGTCCATTTCTCCTTCCGCGATTATAAGCGACCTTAAATTGGTTAAATTGTGCAGGAAGAGAGATGAGAACTAAATGCACGAGCAAATCATCAGATAGGTCGAGCTTTAGTGCTTTAAGTTTTGAAGCAAGATGAGACATTTCCATGATGTACTCGCGAACATTACCCTTGCCTTTATACTTTATTGAAATCAAGCTTGCTAAAAGCGTGCTTGTTTGACCTTATCGTTTTAGCAAAACGCTTTTGAATTTCTGAAAGAAATTCACCGGCAACGGTAACATCCTCTGTTATTGCTCCCCGAAAGACTTCTGGAATCCTACGCTTCATGATCATAAGACTTAGCCTGTTAGAACGATCCCACTTTTCAAAGTACACAATTTCCTCAGGAGTACTTTGTGCAGTGAGAGCATTCGGTTTTGGCATCTTTAATGCCAAGTCTATGTCCATGCAGCCGAGAACAATCAATATGTTCTCTTTCCAGTCCTTAAAGTTTGTTCCATTTAACATTGGAATATTGTTCATGTTGGCAGAGATTGAAGTAGTCGACATTAAAGCTGAATAGAAAAGAAAATAAAAAGAATAAACAATTATGCTCACATTAAGTTACCAAATAGATAATCTCTAAATAAAGTAATTTAATGACAACATCTCAAGATACCTAGCACAACATTAATACCAAGCCTTTGGGTAGTGATATTAACTGTAAGTGGTATTCTTGTTGTAATGATCAAATATTGACAATGAGTTATGTCAAATAACAAATCTATCTTTTGATGGATTTATTATTCACATTAGGTTTTCTTGACAATTGGCACATGTTTATCACCACAAAATGTGTGTGTAATTCTGCCAAGTCTTAATCATGTCTTTGGACCGATAAATACCCGCATGAGATACACATTATGAACATCAAAACATTCCATATAAAACAATCTAGACAAGAGAGATCACTTTTGTGACATCTTGTTTGAATTGACTTATATTGAGAATGTTAGAAAATTAAATTTCTGTAGACGTTGTATGAAATTACATTAAATTTAAATATTTCTAAATTTGTGACCCCGTATATAATCTGCAGCAATCCTAATTATATACATACATATATAAATAGAATTGACGAGTCCAAAAATAAATTTTTTTTTTATGATGTTCAAAATTAAACTGATCAAATCGCAAGATATATCTATATATATATAAATACATGATGTTCATCCATTTGAGAGAAAAAAAAAAACTGCCCACCGAATCATTTTACAATTCCAGAAAACAGATTGCCATTTTCACAGAACAAAACAGGAAAAAACAGAATTTACATCCATAAGAAAATTCAGAATCTGATTCTAGGACACTAAATAGAATGAATAAAGCATATCAATTCTGATAAGACACATGATAATGTATGCTTTGATACCAATTGTAAACATAAATTTCAGAACATAAACCTTACACTTCGAATCATTTACCATGTGTATTATCAAGAAATCAAGACAAAATGACATACCTGAATCCATTGATGAACGGTTAAACGGAAGCGTGATTATCAATAAACTCTTTGTTATTGATTATGTTATTGCCTTCTAATCCTTTCCCCTTTGGTGCCTTATGTTTTTCCTTGAGAGGATTTAGAAAAATAGCAGTGTTCTTTTTTTTTTTTTTTCCACTTGGGAAGGAATAGGGACCATAACTTTTTAAAGGTTGTAATTGGTTTTCAAAACTGAAAGGTTGTGGAAGTTCAAAAGGAATGAAAACCAACTTTAATCATTATTGGTTTTCAAAACTGAAAGGTTGTGGAAGTTCAAAAGGAATGAAAACTAACTTTAACCAATATGTTTTAATTTGTATTTCTGCCCCTCATAGAAATAGAAATTATACAACTAGTATCTACACATTAGGTCCATAACACATATACCCTTAAACCTATTAACTAAATTGAATCACTTAAATTGTAGACTTCTTATAAATGATAACACCACATTTAATTATGTGGTCACATTGAGACATTATCTAACAAGTTTCACACAATTGTAAAGGTTATTGTTAACGATTTGATAGTACCAATTTGAGCCACGAAAATAATCTTTTCATAAATAGAGGTAAGATTACGTACATCTATCTTGTCCTCCATGAACCTTATTTTGGTGAAAACATTATGACACCAAATTACCTTTAATTGCTTTATAATATCCTTATACATTCAAGTATCATCCTATAATTAGTTGTAATCCACTAAGAAATTATATCAAGCACTACATGTTAGTTTTATGATTATACTCAAGTCATGGAGCAAAAGTGAAAGAATGTCTTGTGTAAAAATATTTAAAAACAAGAGTGCCTCTAGAGCATATATGCCTATATATAATACTGATAATAATTTTATTATTATTTATTTATTTTGGACAAAACATGCATATGTTCTAAGACAACCTAATTTTATGTATTAGCTAGTCTTTCAAAGAAAAGTGTTTACTTTAATGTCATTTAAAAGATATGTGCTAGTTTTACTTCTCTTTCTCACTAGGGCTGTTCAAAAATCCGTTCAAATTAGTAATCCGGACCGAACCAGACCGAATCATACGGTTTGATTCGATTCTATTAAGAATTGGTTTGGTTTCGGATTAAAAAATATGAGAACCGTAAAAACGGTTCGGTTAATGAATTTTATGAAAAAACTGCGGTTCGAACCGAACCAAACCGAACCGAACCGAAATTTAAAAAAAATATATATATATATAATATGAAGTTTTATTTTTATTAATTGGTTTTTTATAATTTTAATGATATTAGGATGGTATATATATGTAATATTAAGTAATGCCTTAATATTATTAGTTTTTATCATGAGTTAAATGTAATTAATTTGAGTAATTATTTTGTTAATATTAACAATTTATTCTTGTAAATAGAAAGTTTTGGAACCGTAAACCGAACCGTAAACCAAACCGTTTTTTCGGTTTGGTTCTAGTCCGATTTTACAAGTATAACGGTCTGGTCTGGTTCTCAAAATCACATAACCGTTAGGATTGGTTCGGTTCTTAGATTTTCTCAGAACCGAACCAATCCGGACCGTGTACACCCCTATTTCTCACTTTTATATTTTTTATCTATTGTTTGTTCCATTGTTATTTATACACCATCGCCTTATAGTGCCATTTTCATCTATTTTCTTGTATTTATTATATCACTAGATTGAATAATTAGTTTATGTGTGATGAAAAGTGTCAAATAACTCTCAATTAGATCATCCTTATATATTGAAGATTCATACTAACAACCAATGTTGTTAAGGTGAAAAAAAAAAATGTCAAAATAGAATTATGAGATACTTTCACACAATTTCTAACACTTTCCTCGGGCCCATTGAGACTAATGACCACCTCTTAGGCATTGACATTTCCCTTTATTAAATTACAACTTTGTCCGATACGAACTAAGTAGTGCTACTTGTCACAATTATTATTATTATTATTATTATTATTTTAAAAGCCTTCTTTCAAGTTTTATGTTCTCTTGTTCATTCGACAACCCTTAATTTATGCTTTTAAGATAACTTGGAACATTTACATGATTGAGCTTTTCCGTTCTTTTGGGTTCTTAGTGCATCCAAAAGGTATTATTGTTTAGTAATTTTCAACAATAAGCATATAGGCTAGTTCAATTTTATAAATGAATGTGACTAAGAATGAACAAGTGGAAGCATTCACCAAAAAAGTTTAGGTAAGAACAAGATAAGCAAAAAAAAGAAGTGATAGATCAATGAATACATAAAGAAAGGTTTGAGTGATTGTTTAATATCCAATGAGAAAGGGGCACACAATTAAGATCACTAACAATGATAATTGGTTGAGTTAAAGGCGCCGTAAGAATAACATGCAGGAGAAAATAAATATCCATATTATAGATTTAACCAAAGCAAATTAAGTTAAATAGCAAAGAGAACCATTTTGCCTCAAATAGGTCAGGCTTAAGGTTTATCGATTCAAATCTAGTAATCAACATAATTAAAAAGGAACATCAAACCTATTGAACCTTATTTATGTGTAATGTTTTAAGAGTTAATTGCGGTTCAAACCTTGATGCACAAAAAAAAAAAAAAACAAAAAAAAGCCAACCGTTGTTTTCGTTAGGAGGAAATAATAGCAATAATACTTTAAAGTTTTGCTTAAGTTCTAGTGGACTAGTTTGTAATATTCCAAGTCTCTTTGCATTCAATCGCAACATAGTTTAATTCAATGTAACCCAAGGAGAGATTAAAATAACTTTTTTAACCATGATGAAAAAAATGAAGAAACCGTCAAGTTCTCAATGCTTTTCATTATGTAATTGTTGACTTTTTTTGCTTTCGAAGGTTAGTTATGTAATTTAAAACGTGTCAGTAAAGATCAATAAGTCCTTATAAAATTTTAATTGCCAACAAATTATCAGATGATTGTGTTGAAATTCTTTTAGCCTCAATGAAGATGACTTTTATTGATGATTTTTTATAAGAAACTTATAAATGATCACAGATACAAAATAGTTTAGAAATTAAATTTCATTAAGTAAATAAGAACTTACTATGAAATGACTTAGTCTTGAAAAAGTTTACAGCAAGGACTACTTGAAACTACTCTTAGGAAATAAAATGCAGTACAAGAAGTAAGGAACTGAAAACGTAACGACTGGAAAGAAAAATATGAAGTAAACAATTGGCTTTTGGATTTTAGTCTGGATCTTTCTGTTGGCCTTTTCTTCTATTTATACTTTCCAATGGTAATCGTCGAAGTAGACTTCTAACTATCGAAATGCCATTCCACGATCATTGGTTATGGTTCTGAATAATCTGCTCCCACGACGCCTTCTTTGCAGTTGGAGTTCCCTCTTGAATTTGAATTATAAATAACCGTTGGGCCATGTCATCTCGTGTCTTCTAACTGCTTCCATGCGATGCAGACTCACCATTACTAATATGAATTGTCATGTGTCTATCGCTGACTGAAGACTTGTATTAACTCTCCAAATTATCCTTTACGTGTCATGTGTTAAGCAACGATTGGCCTATACAAAATATATAACCAACAATAATTAAGCTTATCTAGTGAAATGTGCACTAGCTTTAGACTTTCAATGATCACAAGACTTTGATTCTTAACTTTTGACCAATTTGACTAAATGATCAGGATGCCCACAAAAAGAAAATGGTTTGATTATTGTAATACAAAAAATGTTGACTTATCGTAGACTCGGTTCTAAGATGTACGACTTGCTGATAATCTGGGTTATTGTCACGACTTTCCCTAATCTAGTATGAGAAAGTTTCGATAAAACCGAGGAAAAAGAGACCAAAAGAAACACATACACCAACTACAAATCTACAATGATTGTAGGCCAAGTTTTTCTTTAATCTTATTGATGTTGCTTCCTAGTTGATATATGATATATATATATATATATAAATAATGCTCAATTAGTACACATTAATGTGTGTTTGGAAAGAGAAAAAATAGGTACACTTAATATTTGGCATAGTGCACCAAATAGTTGTCCCGTGACTTAAACCCATAACCTCAGGGTTTTGTCATCATATATATGATCACAAAATTGTATGTGCATTGTTTTCTTGGATACAGATCATGTTCATATCTACAAGAGCCACTTGATGAAAATCAGCAAAGTTATGGAATGAATATGGAACACATGGGTGGACAATAAAAGATTAAAAATGGGGTAATATAGAATATGCCAAAGATATGAGGCTATATTTGAAAAACTCTCTGTATGAAGAAATGAGACTTTCCTTGGTATGGGATGGGAGAAAATGCAAATGGAAATGAACTTTGGCTTGGCAGAAAAACACCAAAATATTAGCATGCATCGGCTTAGACAGCTATCACTGGTCATAGCCTCAACCTATGACAGTATGAAAGCAAGTGCAGATGCAGACATGTATATATATATATATATATAGAGAGAGAGAGAGAGAGAGAGAGAGAGAGAGAGAGAATCCAAGCAACATGGGTCTATAGATAAAAGGTCTCAAAGAAAGAACAAATATGTGAACATGTCAAAAAACTAGGGCTACACTAGTGAAAGAACCTTATATACCTATACTATATTATAATGTGAACACCGCAGTTGGTGTGAACCCAAAAATGAAGTCATGTAAAACTTTTTCCTATTCCAAAATATCACAAAAAAAAAATATATTTTCAACATCCAAATGCTCGTCCCCACTAACTGCAAAGGGTAAAATAGGGAAAATCAATGATTAACTCATATGGTAAGTGCTGAGTTTTTAATCTCTGCACTATATCACTCTCTCTTTGCAACCAAGGGTTGAAAACATGGTAGAATCCCACACGTATAATGTGTTCACCGACCACTTATCTATATATATAGCCAATAGATTAAAAAAAAAAAAAATTTAGAGAGCAAGAATCAGGAAAAGAAAAGTTAGGATAACAAGGGAGTGGACATCAAATATAATGCGCACCTAGTATTAAGAAGCCAAGCCTCTCGACCCAGAAAAGTCTGGCTCCACCATGTCTCAGACCCTCTATCTCAGTGCTCTGCAAAAAAATATAATTTCATGGACAGAAATTGGAATCCAATTGATGGCTACTTCCTTTAATCATTTCTCTCTCTCTCTCTCTCTCTCTTTCATTCTAAAACAATAACAGATAAAATAAAATAAAAAAAAGCAACAGAGAATATAAAAGTGGAAGACTTTGCTTAGCATCTAACTTCATACACCTTTTAAATGAATATTAGAAAGAAAAAAGGAAGAAGATAATAATAGCATGCAATGATACAATGGTCATATCGGATTTAGCAAACGAGTGTTGAAAACTACAGTTAAAAAACACAACATTCTTTATAAGGAATATAAGAATCAGATGGTTTTACAAGGAAAAGCACCACTGCTTTCACTTTTGTTTACTCAAATCTTTAGACTCAATTCAATTCACCCCTTAGCTTTCTTTCACAAGCCTGTGGTTTTCTCTTTCTCTACATGTCATTTTTCTATGACTAACTGGGAAGCATAAATTCTCCAACCGACGAAAACACAGATATTCCATGCCTAATAACTGAAAATCGACAAGTGCACCAGTAAGTTTATCCTCTCCATTACTTTTTTAATTAAAATGGATTCATGAATAGAAACTAAAATCCAACTCTCAAAAAGAGCTTTCTCACAAGATTCCCTTATGTGACTAACAAAGCTAATATAATGTTCTACAAAAAAGGCAGCCTAGTGCACAGGACTCAAGCTAAAACGGGGTCTACAGAGAGACTGTTTTGTGTAATATACTAACGTCATAACAATAACAATAACAATAACAATAACAAAAACAAAAACACGAAGAAAATGATCTGTATGCATGCCAGTTTGTCAATACTTTTCATAGTGATTGATAAATAATTATTGCAGAGATATGATAAATTTCTTTTAGATTTTCCATACAGGTTCACTTTCTTAAGGGGGTGACCTTGATTACAACAGAGGGTCGTCTTCACTTCCACACCCTGATAATAAAAAAATAAATATTAGAAAGGAGGACTAAGGCATTAAATAAAATCTATGGTTCTAAATTTTTGTAAAAGCACCTTAATTAATAGTATTTTTGAATGGCCCCTATCTTTGGTATTTTCATATATGCAGTGCCATTCTTCACATTAATCTTACTCCCAATTTTCACCAACAAAAAATGAACTCCCATTTTGTTTTTTTGTTTCTAAATCAAATCATCTTCTTTAAATTTTTATTCCCCATTTGGGTTTTATTTTGCTCCAAATTCATAAATTTTCTTTGTTTAAGATAGAAATCTCCAGTAAGAAAAGCACTTTGCTTTTGTACTTTACCTTACACTGTTTTTCACGACCTAGTTTAGTGAACATTTAAACAAAAACTGGTCATATTTAGAATAGACCTATTGCCAAAACCACACATTCAAGAGAGTTGAAATAATCAGATCCAAATCAGTGGCCTACAATACAGAAACTTCAAATAATCAGATTTGAACCTTTGACGAAATTAATCTCACAAGGCAAGGTTAAATTGGAGCATTCAATCTACATAACAAGATTTTGAATCAAGCTCTCTGTACAATTAAAGGGGTTATGAAAAAACGCAATTAAAATAACAACTCAAAAAAAAAAAAAAAAGTTTCTTTTTGGGTGGTAAATAAAAAAGAAAAATTAAGCACAATAGCAAAGAACAAGAATATACATAAATATATATAACGTGATCATGCGTTTGTTTAAAGGCCATACTAAAATCCAAATAATAAGATGATCGGTATGAGAAAGTGGGGAGCACTATTATTGACTATTATGCAGTACCAAAAATGCAATCTTTTCTAATTTCAAATGTAAAAAACGTATGTCCATGGCATATACACAGCACACATGTTCAAAATAACAATAATACCAACACAACAAAACGTGTCTGTGAGCCCAAGATTTTAGGATATTACTGTATTTAGTTTTGTGGTGTTCCCACTTGCTTCATGAATCATGATCAAGGTACTTAGCATTCAGGATGGTGGTTTTCATGCACAGTAGTGATTATAGCCAACCTTTTAGAATTATATTGATCAGTGGCATTGTTCTCATTTCTCACCACTCGTTGGATTTAAGCTGCATGATGATCCATGCACCCGACCAAGTCACAGTAAGGAGATTGAAAATAAATTTATAGGGAGAACAGCATCACACGATGACAGACACACAAACACAGAGAGGGAGAGAGAGAGAGAGAGAGAGAGGGAGAGATGATGCCAATCTGAAAACGGAAGAGGAACTCAGAAAGATATTGGTATAAATGTTGAACTAGAGTTAGTGTTAGAATTCATTAAGGAGGTGTTTGGGTTATTAAAAACAAAAAAAAAAAGAAAAATTAAAGTTGTGTTTGGATTATAGATTTGGATAGGAATTTAGAAAGAGAGAGTAGAAGATGAGGAAAATGTGAATGAAATATAAGTTAAATTTTTCTATTTCTCATACCTTCCTCCTTTTTAAAAAAAATTCCTACTCAAATCTATTCGCCAAACACAATTAAAAAACGGGAGAACCCACCAAGGAGGCTAGGCCTACATCGTAGAACCTTTAACACCCGAGATATCCTCGTTAGTGTCTGTGTGTTTATATATTTGTGTTGTCCATTACTCTTGGGAAGCCAACTAAAAGCAACTGCTTAACTTCTCTCTCTATCCGCCCCCCATCCAACAAATTACAAACCAACACACTACAACCAAAAACAGCATCAACATCAGTTCAACTTGACCATGCAAATCCACTGTCTAGTCCCAAAACCAGAAAATAGCAGCAGTGTCTCCATGGCAGATCTGTCTAATGTGTCAGAACCCTGTAACACATTGGAACCCAATCACACGCCTGTCCTTGCTTACCCTGTTCAGGCCAATTCACAATCCCTTGTACAACAGACGCTATACTCCACTACTTTAAAGGTCTCTCCGTCTCTCTCTCTCACACACACACACACCCACACACACACACAACAGAGATTGAAAATATTAATCTAGTTTTACTCATTACACTAGACTACCATAAGGAATCAAACATCTCATTTTTTAGTCGTACAATGTTTTGCAAATAGATATTGTCTTTCTCATGTACAGTGTACTAGTGCTGATTTTCTGATTTCTTTCCACTTTCAAGAGGTGATTTACAAAGTTAGATTGAGGCAGACAGGATTATGTTGTGGTGGGATATCAAGCTGTGGAGAAGAGCGATATTAAACGGGTGACGGGTATGGTTTTTCCAGGGGAGATACTAGCGATGCTTGGCCCCTCAGGCAGTGGAAAAACCACTCTCCTTACAGCCCTTGGAGGTCGTCTTACCGGTAAGCTATTGGGCAAGATCACATACAACGGTCAGCCTTTTTCTGGTTCCATCAAACGCAGAACAGGGTTTGTCGCACAATATGATGTCTTATACCCTCATCTCACTGTAACCGAAACTCTCCTATTCACTGCACTGCTAAGGCTACCCAGTACCTTGACCAGAGATGAAAAAGTTCAGCATGTGGAGCGAGTTATCTCCGAGTTGGGATTAACTCGGTGCCAGAACAGCATGATAGGAGGGCCATTGTTTAGAGGGATATCAGGCGGGGAGAAGAAGAGGGTGAGCATAGGCCAAGAAATGCTAATTAACCCAAGCTTACTACTGCTAGATGAACCGACCTCAGGTTTGGACTCAACCACGGCTCAGCGGATCCTGACCACAATCAAACGGCTTGCTAGTGAGGGTAGAACTGTGATCACCACAATTCACCAACCCTCAAGCCGACTATACCACATGTTTGATAAGGTAGTCTTGCTCTCTGAAGGCTATCCCATCTACTACGGCCTTGCATCAACTGCTTTGGAATACTTTTCCTCAATTGGTCTTTCCACATCCATCACAATCAATCCGGCTGATCTCTTGCTTGACCTTGCCAATGGTAATTTCAAATTTTATTTTCTAATTTCTTGCCAGAAATTTACTTCTTCTTTTTATGTTGCTTCAAGAAATTTTAAGTGGAGAGGCAATATGAGCAGATTAACTGTTTTGTTTCCATTCACACGAGATATAGATATCAGAGGGCCTACTGAAAGTAGTGGTTACAGTTCTATCTTAAATTATATTAAAGCAGTATAATGAGACCCCACGCAACAAACTTTCCAATGTTCAGCTTAGTATATAAAAGCGAAGTTTAGGGTCATCTGCTACTCTCATTAAGCATAATTTGTACTAAAAACTAACATTTCACAGACCAGAAACATAAGAACATAGTTATGTACTACAAGTTGGAATATATATTGTAGTGGCTACCATATGCTAACTTATTACATCTTTTATTAAGAAACAAAATGATATCGGAAATTACATTTACATTCTCATGAATATCGTGAAAAACAAAAATTTACAGGAATTGGACCTGTTGACAAGCATACAATTGAGCAAGGAGATAGTACAGAACAAGAGCAGAAGTTAGTGAGGGATGTTCTCATCTCTACTTATGACAAGAACATTTCCCCGAGATTGAAAGCCGAATTATGCAGTTTGGATGTCAATAACTACAATTACACAAAAGATGCATCCCCTAGTAAGTCAAATGCTTTCATAATCCCTCAACTTCTATAGTAAGAGAATCAGCATGTTAGTTTCAAATGTCTCCTCTGTTCTACTCATTTTCCTAATTTTTTTTACTAGTCTCAAGTGTCTTTTGGTTTTGAAACGATGCAGGAAAAAATGTGAAGTCAGAGCAATGGTGTACAAGTTGGTGGCATCAATTCAAGGTGCTGATTATGAGGGGGCTGAGGGAGCGGAGATATGAAGCCTTCAACAAGCTAAGAATCTTCCAAGTCATAAGTGTTGCTATACTTGGTGGACTCCTTTGGTGGCACACGCCGACATCCCACATTGAAGATCGTAAGAATTTTGCATACACATACACTATTTCTATAAAAAATATGGAAGGGTTACTTACATTAAAGCTACCTTTGGATCTTGGATATGTGGAGAATTTGTGGAGGAAAAGAAATTTGCACACTTTTCCTTGTCTTTTCCTTTCCTTCCACAAATCCCTTCTCAAATCTAAGATCCAAACACGCACATAATGTGGTAGGTGAGCTAAGGGTAGCCTAGTGTGTAAGCACAGCAATGAACCACAGCGAACCCTCAGACGACCTATCTAAGGTTAGGGGAGATCTCGTGGTGGTGACCCCTTCACTCTTCGTTGGATTGATACATGTACCAAATGCTCAGATGGGAAAGTTGACTCCTGGGTTTGGAACCTGGGGTGTCACTCCGAGGAATACTTTCTTTCTCATCCACTTGAAAATTTATGACTAGTTTAGACATTTCATTTCAATATCGCACCACTTCAAAATTTTCCACGAGCAGAAAATCAATAATTCCTCCCATATCATTTCTCAAACTTAAAAACTTTGGGAAAGCTTTCAAGGAAAAGATAAAATACAAAAAAGAAAACAAAAGTAAAGGATCACTTAGAAGATCCATTGTTGTTTTAAACAGGGCAGGAACTGTCTTATGTCATTAAGTTTAGAATCTTGATTTCGTGTGGATGCTAAACAAGGGTTTTTTCCTGACTACAGATTGCTATGCTTTTCTTCTTCTCCGTGTTCTGGGGCTTCTACCCTTTATACAATGCTGTTTTCACATTTCCCCAAGAAAGATGTATGCTAATGAAGGAACGGTCATCTGGAATGTATCGCCTCTCCTCCTTCTTAGCCAGACCCTTTGGAGACTTGCCACTGGAGCCCGCACTTCCAACTGCATTTACCTTCATAATCTATTGGATGGGTGGGCTCAAGCCCAATCCTGTCACTTTCATCCTTTCCCTTCTTGTTGTCCTTTACAATGTCCTTGTTGCACAAAGTCTTGGTTTAGCTATTGGTGCAATACTCATGGATGTTAAACAAGCCACTACTTTAGCCTCAGTTACAACCCTTGTCTTCCTCATTGCTGGGGGGTATTATATTCAACAAATCCCTCCTTTCATAGTCTGGTTAAAGTACTTGAGCTACAGCTACTATTGTTACAAGCTCCTTCTCGGGGTTCAGTACACCGAGGACGATTATTACGAGTGCACAAAAGGAGTCTATTGCCGGGTTGCAGATTTTCCTGCTGTCAGATCAGTTGGTCTGAACAATTTGTGGATAGATGTGTTCATAATGGCCCTGATGTTGGTGGCTTATCGGCTTGTTGCTTATCTAGCCTTGCACCGTGTGCGGTGAAGTAAGATTTGCAGGGGAGAGGGGAGAGAAGATGAAGTTTCACAGCTGACAATTTCGTCAAAGAACACAGTTTGAAGAGTTTTCTATTTCTTCAACTGAGGAATAATGTAAGATTTAGACGAAAATCATGTTGCCAGTTTTGATTCCCAACTAGTTATGTACCACCCTTTGGGTGATAGTCAAGATAATACTAACTGGGATATTTTACTTCCCTTCAGACTTCAGAATAATTTTATAACATTATTACTTGGTCAATATGCATTTCCATTTTAAGAAAAAGGAAAGAGTAAAAACAAACCTTGAAGTCACCATCCTTCTAAAGGACTAGATTCTGGATTAGTGTGGGGATTTGAAAACCAAATGGCTTCAAATAAATAGCTTCCTGCAAGTGCATTGACAACAATAAAAGATTACTCATCAGAAAACTGAATAATTTAGGGAGCACGTGATGGTGATAAATGAAAAAAAGGGGCCAAACTCAGTAAAATAAAGGTCTACAGTTATTTTTTAAAATATTTTTATAATGTGATCAGAGAGTTTAAATTTAGAGTTGGTTTGGGAAGTGGTTTTTTTAATCACTTTTTGGCTAAAATATAAGCTGAAAAAAACTATTATGTTTGGAAGAATTTTTTGACATTTTACAAAAAAACATGCAAAAAGTCAAGTAAAAGGAAGGAATCTTTGACTTTTGTATGAGCTGATAGCTTGTTGACTTTTGGGTTTTTAGTGACTTCTTAACTTTTTGGCTAAAATAATATGTTCCCAAAGGGACCCTTAGTTGGATTTCAATCAACTGGTCAAAGAGCAAGAATCTTTCAGGGGCCAATGAGACATCCTCATCATGGTCATGTCATCCATGCCATATTCTTTGTCAAAGAATAGCGAAGAATGAATGATTAAGAAGATAACTGAAGAATAGAAAAGGCTGCAACACAATTTCATTTTTGTTGGTTCCCAGAATATAACTTACTATTATCATCAACAAGCATAGAACATAAATTGCACCACAAATTTTACTATTTTTAACAAGTATCAACAGTAACCTATATTAAAACCATGAAGTCTAATTGACATAATTTTCAACAGAATGGAACTCTTTCTCTTTTCTGTAATGATTTAGTTTGAGGCTAAATACCATCTATAACTTCAGTGAACCAAACAACACCCACCCACCCACCCAAAAAAAAAAACGAGAAAAAGTATGTGATGCTACATGCTAGACCATAAAAGATTAGACAGCAACACGATAAGCTTCACTACAATAAGTCAGATACATCTGCTTATCCATGTCTAGACACAGAATACCCAGAATAGCACAAAACTGGTGTGAGGGGTATGCCCAAATGGTGTAGACACACTTAGGAGTGGAGGCCCATGCAAACAACAAAAATGACACTCAAAATGTCCGTGTTCTACTTGATTGCATAGTTGTCAAATCGATTCAGACGTGAATCGAAATGGCCTCATACCGAATCGCAAATCAAATCGAATTGTGAATCGTAAAGATTCAGTCACTTTTTCTACATTACTTAAAAACATATATCTACATATTTAAATGTTAAATATATCTTATGAATATAAAATATTTAGATTTAAATCAACAAAAATATTATTTTGAATAATAATCCCGTAGTTTAATAGGTAAGAAGTTAACAAAGGTTCCTATGTAAGATCACCATCTTACCTTTTTTTCTTTTCAAGATATTTTTTATCAACCATTCTTCATAAAGATAATAACCAAAAAGACAAACTATCAATTTCTAAAGTAACAATAATTAACAACGATATTGATATTTAGACAATAAGCATATATACTTTTCTAAGTAACAGTGAGCAAATAATAAGAAAGAATTATTTAGAATATTTTATTTTAAAGCCTAAAACGTTTTAAAAGGTATAACTGACTTCACACATGTAATATTCAATTTAATAAAATAGCAATAGATAATTCATAATGTAACTTTAATCTTAAACATCTTTAGAAGATATATTATGATTTTTTGAAGAGGAAAAAAAATGAGAAGAAAGGTTAAAAATATGTTGGGTCTAACTGAATCTGATTGGATCCTATTAAAAATTCCATGATCACTAAAATAACAACAAATCATGTATATATGTTAGTTATTTTTGTATTAAACACTATTAGAAGTTGTATTATGTCATTTTCATTAAAAAGATGGGGAAAAAAAAAAGAGTCAAAAATATGTCGAACACAATAATTTCAAAAATTACATGAATCGTAAAGAGTGAATCGAATTGTGAATCGTGAGATTCACTAGAGATTCACTTCCAAAGTAGATTCACTCATAGATTCGTATCGATTTTGCAAAAATTGCGAATCGAATCGCAAATCGTAAGATTTTGATAACAAATTTTCAGTGTAGTGCACTATCCACACCATGCTTTTCTTTCTGAAATAATGGAAAACGACAAGAACTCTCAACTGTGTACTATAATGTCCTTTTCATCTTTATAATGTTTTTGGTTTTCCTAGGGAATGTAAAGAGATGCAAAAGCTTCAGTAGGCAACAGCACTGAATGATAAAACCTACATAAACAAGGCACGTGAAGTTGCCAGCATGTATGAGCCCACTGATTATCCAACACAGGTCAGGCTTGATATGATCTCCAAGACTCAGTATCTCTATAAGCAAGGTTGAGCAATACTGGTCAAGCTATAACAATCTAACATGTTAAATGATGCACAGAAAAAGAAAAACATCTTAAGAAATGGTAGTTGGTAACCATAGAAACTAACCCCTTAGAAATAGTTTGTTTTAGGGCAAGAAAAGGCTGTAGGTTTTGGGTTTAATATGCTAGAAGGAATAATATGGGGTTTTGGACATGTAAAGGAATTGAATTTTGTTTCCATTTCAACAAGGTCAGATTGCTGGATTTTCAGAAACTAGCTGCTGGAAGTCTCTAAACAGCAATCTTTCTAAGTTATTTTGGTGTGGAATTAATGCCAAAGGATGAGGAAAGTTGTTAGGGCTGATTTAAGTTCAATAGGTTGTGGGGCTAAAATTGGGACTGTTCTAGGGTTGTGAACAGTAACACTGAAACAGTGATTCTGCTATTTTTGCTCAAGAGGAGTAAAAGAACAACAAATACTTAACCTTTGCAAAGGTCAAGATAAATCACACAAACACAATATCAAATTGTCATGATTGACTTATCTGTTGAATAGAACCAGTACATAGATATTTTAACCATTACAAGTAGGGTATTCAATATTAATGTATGTGCGCTATTTGTCGATATATCAACCCTTTTACATCATTTCGAATATCCAAGATTGTTTATAGCCAATGTTAAACAACATGCTTGATATATCAACCTTTTTATAATGACCATTTATACCAATCCACAAAGAGTCTAGACTCTCAAAATGCTAATCAACTTATTTTTCATGTTGATTGCAATTGCCTCATATTGCGATTTAACTCACATAAAGACAACTGATGATAAGGTTTTCTTTTCTTTTTTTTGGTTTAGATAGGGGATTATAAAACAATACAGCAATTGAACACCTTGATCAACAAAGAACAGACAACATAGATTTCTCATTTTAATCTCATTTGATTAACATGGGCTGACGAAAGCTGACATAGCAACTTGACCTTAAGTGCAAGGGGTTAACTATTACAATTGAAAAATGACGGACTAAAGTGGGATTTAGGGTGAAGTGTAAGGGTGCATAATGTATTTAACCCAATGATGAAAGATATCTTCAAAGTCGCTTCCTTTTGGTTTAAGTAAATGTGTAGAATATTTTCTTAATAATTCAGCTTCCTAAGACTTCTTTATTTTGATTTACTCTATATAGTTCATGCAAAGAAGTTAGGATAGCTTTAGCTCGGTTGGCTATTTTCGATTAACAAAATCTTCAGGGTCTGTAATTTTGGGGCTTTGGGTTGGTAGGATATTCTAATCGTTTTAGTGAGACTGAGTTCACCACATGAAAGACGTTCTTCGGCAAGTGAAGCTGTCATCGGTTCATTACTACCAGGAATATGACCCTTCTGAACCCTTGCACGTCACCATTTTGTATCTCACTTTCATCTAAGCAATAGCCCATCTTATATATCTGATCAAGCCACATTTTCTTAAGTTTTTGTAAAGTTCTTTGGCTGTTGCTTGACAGGACTCAAGCCCTTTGGGCTTGAGCACCTAAGATTCTATGAGCAGCGCTAGACATGTGCTAGAGCGCTGTTGGTGCATTATTTTATGATCATTTTGCAATTGAAACGTTTTAAGAGATCAGATTTCATCATTTCAGGTTACAGATGCCAATTATTGAAGCCTAAGATTCATTTTCTCTCTCTAAAATTGCTTCATATCTAGTTCATCAAGACTCCATTGATGAATCTCATTTGTTCTTCAATTTAGGAATTAAAATCACTCAGATTCATTCAATTCATCTAGATTGAGTTTATACACACCAAAACCTTCACATTTTACTTTATATCCTTACAACACCATTATCGTTTGAGCAACGGAGGCATTGAAGATGGAAATTGGAGCTTGGAGCTTCATGGTGCCTATAAATCTATGGAGCTTGATGCATTAAGGTCTCTTTGGAGTGGAGATCGAGCTTTTAAAGTTTGTGGGGACTCGATTGTAGGTAAACTTGTAAGAAGTTGTATGTCCTTCATTTGCGTCTTTGTAACCATTTCATTGAATAGTGGAATGCTTTTGGATATTGTGATCATGGTTTTCTCCCTATAGAATTGGGTTTGTATACGGTTCCCATGTTAAATCTCTTGTCTCATGGTTGATTGTTCTTATCTTGATGAAATTAATGGACTAGTTTGTCTAATTGCTAATTTGATAGATAGATTGATTGATTGATTACTTAATTGCTTTTGAATTGGGCATTGAAATCTATTAATCACTTGGAAAATTTCATAGTTGCGAAAACTTGAGGGAATCGACCTATTCACCCCTTTAGGCACAATCCCTTAGGTACTTAGGCATTTCACTAAGAAGTTATTAAACTCGCTTAGTGAATTGTATTTACTTGTTATGCCATGCAAACCACAAGAAAATCAAGAAGTGAAGTTAACAAAGCTACTAAAGTATGTAATTGATGGTTTCAAGACAAATTCACTTGGAATTGATAAGACCCATGAACAATTAAATTTTTCGCTTAGTAAAGTCTCCAAGTTTTTCCCAACTGGATGAGAATCATGCAAACCAAGATGCTAAAAAAATAAAATCAAAAAAAGAAACAGCTAAGTTTTAAAATTTGTTGGTTGCAAGCCAAATTTCCATTGGATCTATTGGAACCATTTATAATTAAGTTTTACACTTAATAGAGTCTTATTTTAAAATTATTTAGGCAAGGTATTAAACTGATTTTTTTATACAATTTATGAAGTTTCATAGCCCAAGGGTGTTTTTGTAATTTTTAGATTGCTGAACATGGGTTGTAGGGACCTCTATCGTTTTCTAATTTTTGGTTTGTCTAATCACACTCAAAATTATGTATCCACTCATCGTATTTTTGCCCCTACTTGGTAATTCTCTTATGGGTCATCATATGATCAAACTATGTAACTAGATTCTTATTTACTAGTCTTATTTTATCTTTGATAAGTTTTGGAAATCAAAAGTGATGATTTCTAAATTAATGGTAATTTAGAAAAGTTTTCCTTTATTGATGATAAGGGGGTAGCTTAAGTTATGAACAGATTGAACAAGTAATCAACAAAGTGAAAGAGATGGTTGTTAGAGGCTCTCTTACGATTCGCGATTTGATTCGCAATTTTGCAAAATCAATACAAAGCTATGGGTGAATCTATTTTGAAGTGAATCTCTAGTGAATTGCACGATTCACAATCAATTCACGATTCGATTCACTTTTTACAATTCATGCAATTCTTGAAACTATCGTATCCCACATATTTTCAACTCTTTTTCTCTTTTTAGTAAAATGACATAATGCAATTTCTAATAGCGTTTAATGCCAAAATAATCAATATATATACATGATTTGTTATTATTTGTGAAAAAATATTTTTAAAAATTAATAAATACACAAAAATATGAAAAATATACTAAATTTTGTATTTTTTTTATTTATATTTTTGGCATTTAGTGAATTTTTTAAAGATTTTTTTTACAAAAATTATACTTTTTAAGTATATTTATGCTGGGTGAGTCTAAAAATTAAAAAAAAAAAATTTGCTTAAAATATTTTTAAAAATTCAGTACGAACAAAAGAAAATACGGAAAATAAGAAAGTAAAATTTTCTGAAAAGTGAATTCTAAAAACCGAAAACAAACAGAGTGAATATATGTTCTAAAAATATTTAAGATTAAACAAACTAACACTATGAATTATCAATTCCTATTTAATTAAATTAAATATAGTTTAATATTACATGATTGAAGTTATACCTTTTAAAATGTTTTATGGTTTAAAATAAAAGATCCTAAATAATTATTTCTTATTATTTGGTTATTGTTACTTGGAAAAGTATGTATGTTTATTGTTCAAATATCAATTTCGTTGTCAAATTATTGTTACTTTAAAAATTGAGAATTTGTCATTGTTTACTATATTTTATTAAGAATGATTGATAAGAAATATCTAAAAAAGAGAAAAGGTAAGATGGTGATCTCATATAAGAACCTTTGTTAACTTATTACCTATTAAAATATGTGATCATCATTCAACATAACATTTTCATTGATCTAAGTCTAAATATTTCATATTCATAAGATATATTTAATATTCAAGTGTGTAGATATATTTTTTTAAGTAATTTAGAAAAAGTGACCGAATCTTTACGATTCACGATTCAATTCGATTCATACGAGACCATTTCGATTTACGATTCGAATCCCGATTTGACAACTATGGTTGGAGGCAAGGAATTTGATTATGTGAGGGAGAAAATTTGTGACATTCAAATGGTTACAAAGCAAAGGAAGAGGAAGCATCCTTTAGGCAGGAAAGGAACTCAGAAGGCTTCAATACAAGGTGAATTATGTCAAGGATAAGGATGAATTTTGATTGATGGTAGTAACTTACATAAGGAGCCTGTTAGCGCATTTTTGTCTTTATGGATGAATTCAAGAGGCAATTCAAGGACAAGCATTGAATATCAATTTTGTTGTAGCTATTGTATTGGTAAAGCTGGTGGTGCAAACTAGAAATCGATATCAAATACCAAGATTGCTCCTTTGTGAAGTTGGCACAATATTGATGCACTATAGTAGTTGGGAAGGATTTAGTTTATTTATTTATTTTTGGATTTGAGAAGAGGTTTTAGTTCTATCATTAGCACAGCTCTTTTTCTTCTCCTTTTTTTTTTTTTTTGGTTCTCTTTTTCTTCTTGATTGTATACGGGTTATGTCCCCTCGGCACGTTCTCTAATACAATTTTCCTGGTTGCTGGTAAAATAAAATAAAAAGAGTCTTGGTTTCTAAATAAGAAGTCAAAATCCTATCAGATTAAAAATTCCCTAAAGTTTTGTAAAAACGTAAATGGTCATACCCAATGCACGACAAGTCTCCCCCTTACAACATGGTCTGAGAGACGTAATAAGTAGGCAGCAATACTCCCATTGTCTGTGTGGAGAGGCTGATCCTCACGACTCAAAGTTGCAACCACAAGGCTAGGGATGGATAGTACTTGCCATTGCTCCAGATCACAACCTCTATATAAAATCATGTAACACTTCTAGTTCAACAGAGATTTTTAGCTTTTTGGGGATTATGTAATGAATTCCACCCGAGGTGTGATTTCTAAGGAATTTAGGTGTGATGCCCTTACTACTTTCTTCTTCTTTCAATTTCAGCACTTTCTAGCCTTTGAAATCCCATAACCAGATTTGAATCATCCTATCTTGAAACCCTAAATTGTTGTCTACTCAAAAAGCCCTCTCTTTCACTCCCAAAATCTTATTATTTTGTTACCCTAGACAAACTCATAAAATATATACATATTTAACTAATCTTCAAAAAAAAAAAAAAAAATTTGAGCACCAAACGACTATTTTTTCTGTTGGCATACATCCGAAGGGAAATTTTTTTCATGCAATGTTAGTAAGGGGTTGTTTGAGATGTTCTAAATAAGTGTACTTTTTGACTTTTTTAGAAATCTGAGTTAGGTTTGAAGTGATGTGGTAGAGAGGTAATGTGACTTAAATAAGATAATGTGACTTAAATAGGATAATGACTTTTTGACTTTTTTAGGGGGTAACAAACAAGGCCTAAATCCTTTCTTTCATATGATGCCTTCTTGTTCCCCATCAGTCCTATACCAGGCCCTAGCATTGAACTATGGTCCCTTTTGTGGTCAATGAACCATGCATACTAAACCTCAACAAACTTCACCCAACTCCAGCCTGAAAGATTATCCAGGATAGCAAGACCTTCATGAAATTAGCTGCAGGCCAAAATCACCAAGAATGCTCCATAGATTGTAAATCAACCATTTTGTTGCCTATCTTCCTCCAACTAATCTGCAACTCTAATGTTCTTATGCTTTCAAGGTTTTCAAGATAAACTATTTATTCAGGCCTCGTTTGGCAAGAGGCTAAAATAGCCAATTAGCCAAAAAGTTACCTTTTTAGCCAAAAAGCCAACAACTCATACCAAAAAGTCAAAGATTCCCTTTTCTCTCTACTTTTTGCACGTCGTTTCGTAATTAGCCAAAAAGTTGGCCCAAACATACAGGTTTTTCTTACCAACCTTTTTAGCCAATTAGCCAAAAAGTTACTAAATTAGCCTGTTCCCAAACGAGGCCTCAGTCTCTTGTTAAATCAATCAGTGAACTGTCTAACAATACAAAAAGTTCTCCTTTGTCTTTGATTGTACCTTGAAATTTACAAGATTAGGAACCCAATTTACGAAATCCCATTTCCAATTTTCCATCACATTCCCACTTAAGCCATTTCATCCCCTCCATTGTGCTCCACACAAGTGCAGTGCATTAGCAAATCATGAATGATAGAAATTTTTAATTTACAGAAAGAAATTTTTACAAGGTATTAGGTGGCATGCCTTCCCATTTGACCCAAAACTGATTAATGTGTTGATCAGTTTAATTATTGCTCAAAGTCAATTTACTGCTACTGGAAGAAAGGAAACTGTTGTGCCTATCAGCCCACGCAAAATGGTTGATCTTGCTCTTTTTTCTCCTTTTCTTTTTTTTTTTTCCTCTTTTAGAATTTGTTTTTTCATAAAACGGACAACCGGCATAGGTGGAGCCTTTTTCTAATCAGCAGCTCACAGTTCACTGGGATCAAAGGGCTTTTAGGGGCGGGATGCTTTGCCGATCAACTTCTGTGAATTTTTGTTTTCCAATTTTATTTTATATTATTTTTCGGTGTTAGGAAGTCATGAAGCATCAAACTTATAGGTATCCATTGGTAACATCACACAGAATATACATGAATATAAACATAAATAAAATGTAAACACCAGTGGATTGACAGACTAATGAATGCATATCATCACCTCTTTAAAAAGAAGAAATAGAGGTATTTTTCAAGAACATGGATTTGGGGGGTGGGGGTTTGGGGGTTTGTTTGGTAATGTCAACAGAATTCAGAAATATTAAACTAACAAAATTTTGGTGCTCTTGCATATTGGAATAGAACTTGTACGAACATGGACAAGAGGATAATTTCAATGGAATTTGGAAAACAAAGTTTTGGTTCCTACATACCATGGTTCATAGGGCACACTTCCTCTGATTTTCATAAACACCAAACCTTCTTATGATTTCAACCCGAGATTTATTGTTAATTGCAATCCATATCCTATAGATATCACAAACAGCTATTACATCCTTCATCCTAAAAGTAAATATACATGAATATAATTTTATATTTCAAATAAACAATGGCCCGGAGTGAGGGTCCGCCATTAAACAACAGGATCAACTACTCATCCAGTATCATGACAACTAAAATTTTAAAGAAAACTTAATTGAAATGCCAACTATAATACCACACACATCATAAAGCTTCAATAACTTGTGGATGATCACATCACATGTCCCTTAAGCAGAAGATGATTGAACTTAATAACACAACAGCAGGTCTACAGCCTTCCAAAAAAAAAATACCCATAATTTACAATTGAAGGTCAAGATTCAATCATGGTGTGGCCCAACAATAATAAGTTTAAATATACACCTTGGATTTGACATTTTGGATAATTTCTTGGTCAATTTTTTCTGGGAGCATAGATTTTCCCATAACCCAAACATACCCACAAATAAAATAAAATTTAAAATTTTAATAAGTAGCATATGGACACATCTGCTGGGCCATTAATCAAACAGTTACAAAGCACCATAAGATGTGACCGTTTTGTTTAAAAGCACTTCCAAAAGTTTGGGTCCTTCACCTTTTTGTCATGTAATGAAACTAAAAATTAGATTTGATGACAACATTCAAGACCCAATTCCAAACCCAAAAACAGACATTTGAATAAACACACACACATGTATGTATTCACATGATATATATATATAGTATTTTCAAGTTGAAGATAACAAAGGAGTGTGCAGTCAATGCAAAATCAGGAGTGATTTAAAAAATCACAACGAGCATATATATATATATATATGTACTTACCAGAGAGCGAGCGAGAGAGAGAGAGAGAGAGATGGGTTAGGTTGTTAACAGTGTGAGAGCTCTGAGTCAACTCGCGGCGGGGACAGGAAGACGAACCAAACTCAGCTTACATTGGAATTTTAATTGGTAATTTTTTAGACCACAATATATATATATATATAGGAAAATTTAGTCATAAATTCTAGTTTCTGAAAAATTGAACCATTTAGTCCTAAAAATTTTCTTATGCTCAATTTAGTCTCATTTATACATTATCATGATGTTCATGATGTAAATGAATCTGATGCTTCATTCTATAATTTCAAAATTTATTGAAATCTGATGAACATTAGATGTGTGAAATCTAATGTTTGAAACATTCATTTTATAATTTCAAACATTATTGAAATATGAAGAACATTAGATGTTTGAAATCTAATGTTCGAAACATTAATCTGATGTTTGAAACATTGTAATGGGACCTTTCAGTCTATAAGAAAACTTTTAGGACTAAACAGTGTATAAATTATTAATTTGGGATTTATTGGTACATTCCCCATATATATATATTATTAAAAATAATAATTATTATATTGAATTGATAAGTTATATAATTTTATTTTATTATATTTAAATTTAAAATAAATAATAAATGTAAATTGAAATAAAAAAATATATTCTTTATAATAAATGTGATTAAATTATGTGATTTAGACAGGACTATTTAATCACTTAAGGGACCAAAAATAAACTAGCTTTGCCTATAAATGTGATTAAAGTATGTGATTCGCGAGTTCATTTAGCAATAAACTATAATATAAATGTGATTAAATTATGTGATTCAGATTGAGTTCATTTGGCAACATTATAAATGAGCAGTTTATTAATTTTTAATCACATCATGTTTCTATTTTTTTATACATCTTTTCGTAATAAATAAAAATATCAATTTATAAATCATATCCAAAACAATCTAAGATTAAAAATATCTAACATTTCTTTCACTATTATAAGGTAAATGTTTATCAGGATGATGTATGTTAAATAATTGTTTAAATTCTTAAATAGAAATGATAACTTCATATAATGTATATTCTATATTAACATATATTTTGTGAAAAGTAGTAATAACATAAATTATTGTATAGTATTTATCAATAATTTTCTTTATTAATAATTTACTTGGTTACTAATATTATTGTTGAGAAATTAAATTTTTTATTCTCACTCTAAAAAAATTGGTTATTTGATTTAAATATGACCTATTTGATAATAGTTATTTTTATGTTTTTCTATTTAAGTTTATAAAAAAAAAATGAAAACTATAAATTAAAAGAAAAGAAGAAGATAATTTCACTCATTTATAAAATAAAATTTCATCAATCTCTTTTACCCTCTAATTTTTTATCTACAAACTCATTATCGCCATTAGCCACCTCATCTCTACCACCGTCACTAATAATCTCATTCGACAACCATTTATATCTTTTTATTAGAAAACCACCTCTAGTCAAGTATAACACTTCTAGGGTGACCTCCAACAACTACTTCCAACCACTTTCTTCGACGATTGATGATTTCCTCAACCCATCGTCATTGGTGAGCTATACAAAAATCACTTTCGACCACAATTTCATGACCAAAGAACCTTCTAGTAACACCTCTAGCCACCAACAATCATCTTTAGTAACCATTTCCTTCGATAATCACCTTTGACCACCACCAACGTGAACTATTTTTACAGAATTAACCACTATCTTCACCAATTTGCTAACCACCTTCAATCACCTCTTATTTTCAAAACAAGATTTTAAAATAATTATATACCTTCATTAACAACTATCTCTCATCACTCTATACTTAATGGTCAAAATAAGATTTTAAAACACATACCACAAATTTTTTTTTTTGGTTAACATAACACAAGTTTATTTATTTATTTATTTTTGAGGGGTAAACAATAAAAAGTAGGGTAAACTACCAATAGGTCACACTTTTTGAGACTTAATACCTATTAAGTCCTATTGATAAATTTATTAAGTGATAAAGATAAATTTATCATTTTTTATTTTATGAATAAATTTATAGTGATAAATTTATCTCTTTTATTTTTATAAATAAATTTATAGTGATAAATTTATCAATCTTTTATTTTTATAATGTTAAATTTATTGGTTAAGACTGTAAGAAATAAATCTAATTACTGTGATCGACGGTAACTCTCAAAAAGTAAACGACACCAAACTTTTTTCTGTTGCAAACAAACGGAAGTTAAGCCCTTCTTTTCTTTTCCTCCCTAGATTTAAAGCTACAAATTTGAACTTACACCGATATATATTTTCCAGTTACCATCTACAAACAACCTCTCTCTCTCTCAGAACTACTGATCACCATATTCAAGAAAGCATCAAGAAAGATGTCTAAAAGTAGAGACCCCCGTAAAGCTCTCGCTGGTCAACAATGGGAAAAGTTGGAGGCTGTGTATGAGGAGGAGGAGGAGGAGGAGGACGAAGAGGAATTAGCTCCTAGTACCAGCACGTTCTTCAACGTATCACCGGACCATTTCCCTCCTCTGTCGGGTAAAATTTCCATGGAGACTGCTTCATCGTCTTCAATTCCAATGGCTGCTGAAACAGAGGAGTCCCAGAAAGTGACTGCGAAGTCTTACAAAGGAAAAAATATTGATACACCCTTCAAGAAACTGACTACACGCCATGATGAAATAACTATCTCTGAATCAAAATCTGGGTAAGTACTTGCTCTTCACCACGAAACTGATCAGTCTTCTTTGGGTTTTCTTTCTTGAATTTCTAGAATCTTTTATGCTTTTCTTTATACCAATGCTTCGTGTTTATATATGCACATATGAAACATGTATACTTGTGGGTTTTTTTTATTCTTTTCCAATTCCTTCCATTTTCTAGGCAACCAAACAGAGACCAGGGGCTTTCACATTTGTGATCTTTGTTTTAGTATGTTCTGTAGCGATTTTAATGATAAAGAGTTACTAATAATAATACATGAACCCAACCTGAAAAACCAGGATACAGAGCAGTATCTTCATGAGTGAATCTAATAAGATAACTCAACTTTTCTTTTCTTTTGCTTCCCAAGAAAAAGAACAAAAACTAATTTCTCAGCAACCAAACAGAGTAACAATTAGGATAATAAAGGTCACTAGTTCTGATGAATAATGTTCAAATACAATAATTAAGTTAAGAATCACATAAACCAATTACAAAACCAGACATGGAGAACTTTCTTGTGTTTGATTTCTGTATTCTTGACAAAACTCATTTCCAATATTATTCAATTAATTGTAACAAGATAGCATTCAATTGTGAATTTCTGTTCTAAAATTTTGTTCTGCCCCATTACAGGGACTCATCTGAGAATCCCAACCAGAATCGACAAGGCAGAGCCAAATCTGCTGAAGAATTCAAGCATAAAATCTTTTTGTTTCAGCTGCAATTGAGCTCCCTAGCGACGTTGTCAGGACGGGCGGCCTCTTCATTCCCAAGGAACAAATCAACAACCACTGCCCAGCATTCAGCATTGCTATGAGAACTGATAAGCTGGTGACACTGGTCATATTCACTGATGCTCAATACGTTGATTGGATCATGAAAATCTTCTTTGATGTTGATATTGATGCATACATGATAATAGATGGTTGGGAAGGGTTTGTCAAAGGCCACAATTTGGAAGCCATGGATGTGATCAAGTTCTACAGACCAGTCCCGCCTGCACACGAAATGCACTTCCTTGTTGAATGTGTGAAAAGAGAGAAGGCTGCTGCTGGGACTAGTCAGACCGATCAATTGGGCAGTGCAAAGAAAGATGGAAATGGCAGTGATTGCGGAAATAGAGGTGGTGATGGTGGTGGTGGAGGAGGAGGAGGAGGAGGAGGGAGGAGTGATGGTGGTGGCAGCGGCGGAAAGTGGAAGACAATGTGTTGTTGGATTCCGAAAAACCAGCATGGGGGCAGGGAAAAAGCAGTGATGATCCTAGAAGAAGAAAGAGAAGCCTTGCTAATGACAGACAGTACTTGGGAGGAAATGATAGCCCTCAAATGAATCAATTACTGAACTCTTGATGAACACACATTTTTTTATTGTGATTTTCATACATATATTGGTCAGTAAGCAGTGATTTTTTTACTAGGCATACATACATATACTGTTTGGAACTTGGGAATTTGTAGGTATGGGAAAAGGAGAAGGGAAAACATTTTTCCTTTCTTTGTTTTGCTTTTCCTACCAACTACCACTACTACTTCAAATGACATTGTACTGAAACATTCTTGACAAATGATATATGAAGTCATGACAATTTTGCAGAACTCATAAGCAAATAATCCTTCAATGTCAGCATATAATGAAACTCGGTTGACAACTTGATGTGTGTTTCTGTAGATCTTCAGTCATAGTTCATCATTAATTACTTCAAAATCTTTTTTATTTTGGTTTTTCTGCTCTTGGGTAAAATTTTATTGATATGCATATGGGTTTTACAAAATGAATTGGAATTAATACTTGATAGCATAGCAGGGCAGGTACTGGGTCAGGTATATTGTTGCTCAACACAATCACAAACTGTCATGGCCCATATATTTTGGACATTAAAAATTTAGCTGCTCTAACAAGTACTACGGCCATCCTGATGGAAGTGGTTATTACCCAACAGGTCCCCGAGATACTTTTTTACCTATAAGTCCCCGAACATTGTTATTTATCCTGCTTTTGCTCTCAAGTTTCTACCTCAGATCTCGACCGAGATTTAAAAAAGAAGCTCTCTTCGCAGACATCTCTTCAATTCACACCATGGAGTGGTCCGACCGAAGAAGAAGATCCGCCACCATCGCCTCTCTCTCTCTATACATTCC